>CM065592.1:146961300-147153800 GCA_033119425.1 Bufotes viridis | reverse complement strand
AAACTCCCATAAAAGTGAAATAAGGATTCTGGGAGTTGTAGTTTTATAACAGCTAGGGGTGCTGGAGGTTGCTGATCCATGCTCTAAGCTAGTGTTTCCCAACCAGTGTGCCTCCAGCTGTTGCAAAACTACAACTCCCAGCATGCCCGCACAGCAAAAGGCTGTGCGGGCATGCTGGAGTTGTAGTTTTGCAACAGCTGGAGGCACACTGGTTGGGAAACACTGCTCTAAGCAAACCATGCTCCCCCCAATATACTGATTATAGAGATTTTTTTTTATTTTTTTTAAGAAAAATTCTACAAGGAAGGTAAAACCTCTTCCTTAAAGGGCATCTGTCAGTAGATTTATACTGTACTTATGAAACTGGCTGACCTGTTGCATGTGCACATTGCAGCTGAAGGCATCTGTGTTGGTCAAATATTTTCTCTCAAACATATAAAACATAGGACCAACACAGATGCCTTCAGCCGCTAAGGGCACATGTAACAGATTAGGCCAGTTTCATGGGTAATAACCTGCTGACAAAAGCCCATTTAATCTAGAAATGTATGTAATGTAATATAAGGTTTGATTTGCCATGACTTATAATAGGGTCAAAAGGACATGGGATCCCTTGTTTTCTGGGGAAAATCCTTTCAAAAGAACTCCATTTCCTCTATCTGAAACAATAAAGACAAAGAAGGGTCAAATATGTCTCTTTACTAGATGTCCCTAAAGGAAGTTTAAGGCTAATAACAACACTGCACTGACCTGCTTAACTTTGAAGTGATGTCACATGTAGCAAATCATCACATTCCCAAACCCATCACCTTTTTTTTCAAACAAAGTGGACAGCACTCTTATGTTAGTGGCCTGTGCCCAACATTTCAAATCTTAAAGGATAACTGTGACATTTTGACCCTAATTTCAGTTTTCATATATGTAGTTACTAATATCATAATATACCTGAATCAATAACTATTAGACTTACTTACCCCTTATTTAATAAGATTCAGCCCTTAGCAACCAGTCTGCATAAAACTGAAATTTCACTATTCTGTTAAGATGGCCGCCCTCAGCCCTGAGGCTAATCCATAGGACACCTGCAGTGAAGTTAGTGAAGACCAGCTCTGTATAGGGGGGTCTTTCAGTGAAGTTCCCAGGTCTGGCTGAAGCCTGTAGTCCTTCTACAAGCTCTCCTCTTATCAGATAAGGCTGTCATTTATACACTGGGCTCTACATCGTCCTTCACTGCTAAGGGAGTGTCTGCCAAGCACAGGCATGTGGATAAGTTCACACACACAGCCCAGCACTGTTATCTCCTGTCAGGAAGAACCTGGCTTTTTATACATTCCCTTACAATGCTGACTCACTATCAGTTCCCAGTGCACGCAACGTGCTCCGTCCTCTATCTGGTAGACGGAAGGAGCATAGCAACCTGATTTTATCTCAGGTAAATATAGCCAATACTGGGGACTTTTAGGTGGCTTTTAGGGGTTATTTATTTAAGAATCAGAAATTAAAACAGGGCCAACAAGGTAATATTAATCACCAGAATCCAATAGTAAAAAAAAAAAAAATTTGACAGTTATACTTTAATGCTGCTGTTGCCACTGCTCTCTGGCAGTCTGGGCCTGGTGTCTCTCCTCTGCAGAGATGGCCCGAACTATCCGCCGGCGAACAGTTACCGGCGAACATAGCTTGTTCGCGTTCGCCTCAACGGGCGAACACATGCGATGTTCGGTCCGCCCCCTATACATCATCATTGAGCAAACTTTTACCCTGTATCTCACAGTCAGCAGACACATTCCAGCCAATCAGCAGCATACCCTCCCATCTCCTGAACAGCATCCATTTTAGATTCATTCGGAATTTGCAGTCTTAGTGAGAGGAGGGAGAGTGTAGTTGCTGCTGATTTAATAGGGAAATCGATAGCTAGGCTAGTGAATTCAGTGTCCACTCCAGTCCTGAAAGGCTCATCTGAGCTGTCCTTACAGCACCCCAAAAAGCCCTTTTTTAGGGCTGCAACATTAGTCTGCTTTTTTTCCCTTTATATACATATTGCAGTTGCCTGGCCTGCCTGTGTGTGAGGAGCTGCAGGCCCACAGACTGTAGTGTGCCCACTGCCAGTGCCCACCCCTGTCATCCCGTGTGGCACAGGACTTTGCATAAAAAAAAAGGCATTTAAGTTTTACACTTTAGTGTAATTTCAGTTGCTTGCCTGCTGCTAGTGTGTGTCAGGCCGACTTCAACTGACTGTAGTGTGCCCACTGCCAGTGCCCACCCTTGTAATCCCGTGTGGCACAGTACTTTGCATCAAAAAAAGGCATTTATTTTACACTTTAGTGTAATTTCAGTTGCTTGCCTGCTGCTAGTTTGTGTCAGGCCCACTTCCACTGACTGTAGTGTGCCCACTGCCAGTGCCAACCACTGATACCGGGTGGCACAGTAGCTTGCCGATAAATAAGGCATTTAATTTTTAGACAGTAGTCTAAATTCAGTTGCTTGCCTGCTGCCAGTGTGTGTCAGGCCCGCTTCCACTGACTGTAGTGTTCCCACTGCCAGTGCCCACCACTCATACCGGGTGGCACAGTACCTAGCACGCGTAGTACCGTCGTGGTCTTGGTGCTGTGATTTCCACTGTCCCTGGAATAATGCCCAGTGTTCAGAGGCCACGTACCCTGAACCCGAAAAATTCTGAGGACATAGTTGACTGGCTTAGACAGGACACCCAATCTTCAACAGCTTCCGCTAAGAACCTTGACGCACCATCCTCCTCCAGCTCAGCTTCGGTCACCTGCTCTCAAGTTACCACGCACCCGCCCGTCGCCACCACCACCACTACCACCACAGCCACTTCACTTGATCCGTCAGAGGAGTTATTTACACATCAGTTGGATGCAATTAGTGATGCGCAACCATTATTGCCAGATGATGTAGATTACGGGGATATATCTCAGTCAGGCAGGATTACACACATGGACGTACAGTGTGATGATGATGATGTTGTGCCCGCTGCTGCTTCCTTTGCTGAGGTGTCAGATACAAGTGAAGCAGTTGATGATGACGATGTGTCCACGGATGCCACGTGGGTGCCTGCTCAAAGAGAAGAAGTGGGGGAAAGTTCAGAAGGGGAGACAGAGAGAATGAGGAGACAAGTTGGAAGCAGGGGGAGGTCGTCGCAAGGAGTTAGTGGCACAGTCAGACAGCATGTATCGGCACCTGGGGTCAGCCAGACAGCACGCCAGTCAACGCATGCTGTTGCCACCACCAGAATGCCGTCATTGCAAAGCTCAGCAGTGTGGCATTTTTTTTGTGTGTCTGCCTCTGATAAAAGCAATGCCATTTGCAACCTGTGCCAAAGGAAACTGAGTCGTGGGAAGTCCAACACCCACCTTGGTACAACTGCTTTGCGAAGGCACATGATCTCACATCACAAACGCCTATGGGATCAACACATGAGTACAAGCAGCACACAAACTCAAAGCCACCATGCTCCTCCTGGTCCAGCATCTTCAGCCACGTCAACCACTGCTGTCCTCCCTGCCCCCTCTCAACCACCCGCCACTCCATCTCTCACCTTCAGCAGTTCCTGCTCATCTGCCCACAGTCAGGTGTCTGTCAAGGACATGTTTGAGCGTAAGAAGCCAATGTCACAGAATCACCCCCTTGCCTGGCGACTGACAGCTGGCTTGACGGAACTCTTAGCCCGCCAGCTTTTACCATACCAGCTGGTAGAGTCTGAGGCCTTCAAAAAATTTGTCGCTATTGGGACACCACAGTGGAAGGTTCCCGGCCTAACTTTTTTTTTCACAAAAGGCAATCCCTGATATGGGACGTTAGAGGGATTAAACTGATGAGAATAGTACTACAGAAAATACCACTCATATCGGGTGTGACAGTAAATTGCATGGCGCAGACGCAGTGACCGTGGTTTAAAACAAAGGGGAGGGAGCCAACGTTTTTTTAACCATCTCCCCGTTCGAAAAATCTATTCAATAAATGGCCCCCAGATTGGGGACGTTAAAGGGATTAAACTGATGAGAATAGTACTACAGAAAATACCACTCATATAGCGTTCGAAAAATCTATTCAATTCACCTTTTGGGGACCCTTGGTGTTGTACGTGGCTGGGTGGAGGAAGAAACCTTCAATGACATCACCGGGACGTGGCTAGCTTGGTATCCAACCTTGTGCAAATGGGGAGTTTGCGGTTGTGCAAATGAACTGTTTGCGGTGCATTAAAAGGGGAGTTTGGTTTGTCAATGTCTGTAAAGTGGGCATAACCCTTAGACTACCCGATCGATACAACATCATACCTGATCATATACACACACTGGATGTTTTAAAGCATGTTATTCCAAACAATTTAGGAATGCTAGTTGATTTATGCCCTTTATGGCTTAAAACCCGACTCTGCGTCCACTACGTAATTTTCCATGGGAGTTTTGCCATAGATCCCCCTCCGGCATGCCACAGTCCAGGTGTTAGACCCCTTGAAACAACTTTCCCATCACTATTGTGGCCAGAAAGAGTCCCTGTGGGTGTTAAAATTCGCCTGCCAATTGAAGTCTATGGCGGTTCGCCCTGTTCGCGAACATTTGCGGAAGTTCGCGTTCGCTGTTCGCGAACGGAAATTTTATGTTCGCGACATCACTACTCCTCTGCCCTCCAACAGCCAGCCCAGATGCTAGTCCTTTCTACCCATTAGGTATACATGCTACTAAGTTCCTAAAAGGGCCAATATACATCCTAATTCAACCACAGCTTTTGGATGGCCACTTCTGAGACCTTAAAGCTCCTTCCATCGTTGGGGCCAGGGGGGGGGGGGTTGGCGCTTCCCTTTAGCAATACGGATGGGCAAACTGCAGCTCTCCAGCTGTTGCAAAACTACAACTCCCAGCATGCAAAGACTGC
The DNA here is from genome assembly GCA_033119425.1 of Bufotes viridis. NCBI lineage: Eukaryota > Metazoa > Chordata > Amphibia > Anura > Bufonidae > Bufotes > Bufotes viridis. The sequence goes on along the minus strand of CM065592.1, from coordinate 147,148,904 downwards.
TGACAGCTATCAGCCTACAGCAGGGCATGGTGGGAATTGTAGTTTTACAACAGCTGCAGAGCCGCAGTTTTGCAGCACAGTCCAGATCCCTGTATAGAAGTTAAGGGGTGAACACCAGGTGACTGCCAGGATAATGCCATTAGGATTAGCCCAAGGTCAAGCTACCATAACACACTATCAGTTTAGAACAAGCCCTAGGGTGGATTGCAGACTGTTGTTCATCCTAAAGCTGACAGAGGTGCTCCCAGATATGAGATTCTACCATCAGGTTTCCATTCTCATTTGCTTTCCAAACAGGTATTTTGTGTTGCAGGTCAAACTGTGGGTGACTTTGAAGCAGGATTTAATATAATCACTGCATAAATGCAGCTCTTGAATTCAACCATCTGAAAGTCTCCAAATTAACACTCAGGCATATTGTGCTGTGATAAAACTTTGGAGTGGGTTGGAACAAAGGAAAGTAAGCGAATTGATTCTACCTGTTTGGAATTTGTCCAATTTTTTAGAGAAAGACAGAAAGAGAACGGCAGAGACTAGTACGCTGCTGTGGGAGTTTCTCAGCAATATATATGCATTGTCTGTGGAGTCTGTGCAATAAATATGGATTGTCTTATAGAGAACGCCTAGTGTGTGTAGTATGTATGGGAAGTATTGCAGGCCAGGCAATGCTTCACTGGGCTTCTTGAAAATATATACACAAATTACCTTCCTAAGCCTATCTGATGCCAGCAGATGTACACTAGTGTGAGATGCAGTTACTTTATTAAGCAACAGATTATACCACACTACTGGAGATCTACGCATACACCTTCTTTCTTAGAATGGAAAGCAGAGTTGCCTCATTTACGTGACATGTAAAAATTATTTGCTGAAGCCGTAGGCTTTAGTGATAAATGTCTGTGGGTCTGGCAGCTTTGGCTCATTTTCTGGTGTTCTCCAGACTTTCAGATATTATTTTCTTAGGACCCTTTGTAGATTACCCCAGGATTCAGTTTTAGGCTAATATTAATTTGTTTGACCTCTCATGTCTCTGCTGCCATCTTTCACCCCCCTTAGTCTCCTCTTGTTTCCTTTGTCTTTCTGTTTTGTCCATCACGTCTCCATTTTTCTCATGTTTTTCATTTACACATTCTTTCCCCCCTACTGTACTTGTTCTGTTGTTCGGGTGGGTTCACATCAGCGTTATGTATTGCGTTATGGCTTTCCGTTATACCATGGTTATAACAGAAAATAACGGAATCCATAAGACAGAATTCAAAACAGAAGCCTTTAAGAGGCATTCCATTTTGCTTTCTGTCATAATAGGAGTCTATGGAAATTATAACTGATCCGTCTGGTTCCAGTTATGCAAGATGGAAAATAAAGTCCTGTCAACAGGACTTTGTCTTCCGTCTTGCATAACGGGAACCAGATGGATCAGTTATGAATCCTATAGACTTCTATTATTACGGAAGGCAAAACGGAATGCCTCTTAAAGACTTCCGCTTTGCATTCCGTTATAATACAAGTCTATGGACAGCATAACAGATCCATCCTGGTTTCCATTATGCAGGACTGGACTCCTGCATAATGGATCCGTTATGCTGCTCATAGACTTGTATTATAAAGGATCAAAATGGAATGCTTTTTAAAGGTATCCGTTTTGACTTCCGTCTTATTAATTCTGTTATTTTCCATTACAATGGGAAGCCATAACGCTGATGTGAACCTACCCTTCCGGGTTCTATGTGTAAATTAATTGGTCAGGTAAGGACAGGCTCATCTCCTCTATGTCTGAGAAGTTCATGTGCAGAAGGGATATTTATTTTTATTTATATTGTTCTAACAATTGGGGGGGGGGACCTCCTCAACTGGGATGTCTTAGCCGACAATCGTATGTCAATACTAGAGATGAGCGAATCTAAGCTGACGAAGTGGAATTCGATCCGAATTTTAGGAAAAATTTGATTTGCAACTAATGCAAATTTCCTTGCACTTAGTGGTAATGAATCACATTTTTTCTAAAATGGCTGCTGCACGAGTGATTACATGGAGAAAGGAAGTATGGGAAGGCGGGATCACCCAGACTGACATGCATGATGTCACAGCCCTATAAATATGGCGGCAATCTTAGAATCAGACATTGTTCAGCGTTCTCAGTGCAGGGAAAGACATGATAAGGCACTAGGGACAGCAATTGGAAAAACCTCATTGCGAAAAAAAAAAGAAAAAAGGATTTTTAAGTGCAGGGAAAGGATAGGGAGGAATAATTTCAAAGCATCTTAGTGCAGGGAGAGACATCAGAGGGCCTTAAGGACAGTGCAAGAAAAGCGATTTACAAGTGTAGGGAAAGATAATTTGGGGATCCAAATAGCCATTATACAGCTCTGTCATTCCAGCAATTTCTTCTTGGGGTGCAAGTGTTATGTTGAAAAGCCTTTTGTGGCTTATATATGTGGAAAAAGAAAAATATATACACAGTTCACTTCTGCAGATATAGCGGGTGAAAGCGTTTAGTGCCGTATTTCATTACAAAAAGAAAAATATATTCTAAGTTCACTTCTGCAGCTATATGTGGTGAAAGCATTAAGTGGCGTATTTCACTACAGTAAGAAAAAAAAAAAAAGATACATTTAACTGGTGCAGTTATTTGTGGCAAAAGGGTTTAGTGGCCTCTTTCAGTATAGAAAGAAAACTATATACGCATATTCACTGTGGCATTTATATGTGGTGAAAGGGTTTAGTGTCCTATTTCAGTACAATACAAAAAATATATACATATTTCACTTCCGCAGTTATTATTTCAGTACAAAAACTAAATATATTCAACGTTCAATTTTGCAGTTAAATGTGCTAAAACCTTTAGTGACGTATTTCGGTAGAAAAACTAAATATATTCAGCGTTCACTGTTGCAGGTATATGTGGCAAAACCTTTAGTGACTAGAGTTGAACGAACCTGAACTGTAAAGTTCGAGTTCGTACGGAATTTTGGGATTTTTGGCACCCGGACCCAAACATTTTTTTAATTGTTTGGGTTTGTCTAACTACTTTGCCCTTAGAAGCCATCACAGCCATGCCTACTAATGACATGGCTGTGATTGGCTAAGTGCAGCATGTGTCCCAGCCTCTATGTAAGCTGGAGTCACGTAGCTCCGCACGTCACTCTGCTGCTCTTAGACTAGGGACAGGTTGCTGCTGGTGCTCTCAGGGAGAAATTAGAGAAGAAATCTGTTGAACTTGGTGGTGGTAAATCTTCAAACTGCAGCAAATATTGAGGGTGCTATTCTACATATTTGTACCGAGCCCTGAGCTCAGTGATACTGCAAAATAATTTTTAATCCATCTGTTACGGAGGTGGGGGTCAGCGGCCATTTCAGCAACTGCAGTGTCCTTGGAATTGCATGTAACCTGCATGTGTGCCAGCCTGACAGGGACATCAGTCTAATTATTTTTTGGTAACTCAGTGAAGGAAAAATTAATTTTTTCTGGCAGGTCAAGTCCCCCTACATTACCTATTTTATAATTTTGGAGGTGACATAGTGCATTTATGTAGTTGGTGGAATAAACCTGTACTGTCGTACCACAGAGCACATTTGCATACACCGCTGAAAAACCTATTTTAAAATTTTCCGGTGACATTTTAAAAAAATCATCTGTTACATTGGTGGGTGACATTTTGCCAGTTTTGCCATATACAAATCCCTGCTATAGGTGACAGGGAGGTAAATTAAAAAAAAAAAAAATCATATGTTACATTCTTGGGCCATAAAGTACCCCTACACTGCATACCCGACTTGGAAATATATTCAGTAAATTAGGTGGCCTTCAGATTGTTAGGAGATATGTACCCCTTCTTTCTTTCAAAGTACCACTGCACTGCATACCTGACTGGGAATTATATTCTGTAAATTCGGCGGCGTTTACATTGTTGGGTGCTGTAGTTATATGCTATAAAATCTCCATGATGTCTCCATGATAAATCTGCAGCGTCGAGGCCCCTTGTGGCTTCTACACGTAAAATAATCCTTTAGCAGGGCAAATGGATGCCTGATGAGGGGGACGCTCCATGACCCCGTTTTTCTTTCAAACTACCCCTTCCCTACGTACCTGACTGGGAAATATATGCTGTAAGTTAGGTGGCGTTCAGATTGTTGGCTGATCTATACCCCTTCTTTCTTTCAAAGTACCCCTGCACTGCATTACAGACAGGGAACTTAGTTTAATAGAATTGGTGGTCACATTTTTGCTTGACAAAGCCTTTTTTGGCTGTGAAGCCAAAAGGTAGTCGCCAACAACAATGTGTTTTTTTTGTGTGTTTTTTTATAAATTGGGGGAGACCCCAAAACATTGGGAAAAGTAAAAAATAAAACAAAGAGCAAGTGCGCTGTAGAATAACAATGGTTGGGTGAGGCCGGTATGCCTGTCTATTCTGCATAAGGTAAGAGCAAGTCCTGTGGGATCCCTGCCTGGTTCATTTTAATGAACGCGAGATTGTCCAAGTTGGCTGCGGACAGGAGGCTGCGCTTGTCTGTGATAACGCCCCCAGCCATGCTAAACACACGTTCAGACAATACACTGGCTGCAGGGCAGGCCAGCACCTCCAAGGCGTAAAGGTGAAGCTGAGGCCGTGTCCCCAATTTGGAGACCAAGAAGTTGAATGCGGCAGACCCAGTGGCATAGTTAGAAATGACTGGGCCCAACAGCAAATTTTTAATGTTCCATCCGTTTTAAACACTGTCTATACTGACACTGTATATAATTTAATTGTATAAAACTGTTAAGAGGGCCCTGACAAAGTCTTTTAGTCCTCCTCCTCCTGGATGGGCCCCTTCTTGGTCAGGGCCTCAAAGCAGCCGCTTTCCCTACTTCCCCTGTAGCTACGACCCTGGGCAGGCCTATCACTCAGTACGTATAGGCGTGCGCACAGATACTATTCCACCATTTTGCAGAAATGCTGCCTCTTGCTAAGACGTTCCATATCTGCTGGTGCTGGTTGTTGTGGCGTGGTGACAAAGCTTTTCCACATTTCGACCATGCTAACCCTACCTTCTGAGGTTCGGGTGGTGACCCAGCTTCGTTGGCGACTTCTTCCTTCTCCTCTGCCTTTGCCTTGTGCTTCCACTGAGGCCCCGGTGTCAGGTGTGAATGCCATTAGCAGCGCGTCTACCAACGTTGGATTCTTCCGATCACGCTTCAGTGACGGAATTAAGGAAGGCACGTTGTCCTTGTAATGGGGATCCAGCAGGGTGGCCACCCAGTAATCTGCACAAGTTAGAATGTGGGCAACTCGGCAGTCGTATTGCAGGCACTGCAGCATTTAGTCGTTCATGTTTGCCAGGCTGCCCAGAGGCAACGACAAGCTGTGCTCTGTGGGAGTTGTATCATCTGCATCCTCCGTATCCCCCCAGCCACTCTCATGTAATGGCCGTGAGCTGCTCTGGGTGCCACCCTGCTGTGAACACGGTTTCTTCTCCTCCTGAAATGTGCCCTGGCTGGACAATTGTGTACCTGGTCTATGTTGGTGCTGAAACCCACCCTCTGAGCCACTTGTATATGACTCTCCTTATAAGTTAAGGGTAAGGCATGTATATAATTGTGTCTATTTCGTTTATCTGACTTATAGTTATTTAAATATGTTTATAAGTACATTTCTAAATAGTTTGTGAATTGGCATTATTGAGTGATTTGAGTGAAAGGGGGGGGGGTGTAGGGTGGGAGTCTGGTCGGGTTATTTTCTCTTTTTGAAATGTTCATTGTATAGTTTTTGTTACCATTTATAATAAAAAAAAAAGCCCTGATAACCGTGGAAATGTTATCCAACAATCTAAACGACAAATTTAATAAAATTATTTGCCCGTCACATCTGCGGCTCAGGCCGCAGGGGTCCTTGAGCACCAATAAAAGTGAATTTGTCCCACCAGAATCTAAGAGCTGGATTAACTGAATAGATTTTCACTGTCAGGTGTTCAGGAATTTCTGCACCACCAAATTCAGCACATGCACCAGGCAAGGGATGTGTGTCAAACTGGCTAGCCCCCAGAGATGCTACGAGATTTCGCCCTTTATTGCATACCACCAGGCCGGGCTTGAGGCTCAGTGAAACCAACCACTCATTGGTCTGTTGTTCCATGACCGTCCACAGCTCCTGGGTGGTGTGGGGTTTGTCCCCCAAACAGATGAGTTTCAGAACAGCCTGCTGTCGTTAACCCTGGCTGTGCTGATGCTGGTGGTGAAGGTGTTACACTGAAAGGATGAGGGGGTGGTAAAGGAGGAGGAAGTGGAGTAGGAGGCAAATAGAAATGCCCTGCAATCCTTGGGGGCGGAAGGACATGTGCCAAACTGCTATCCGCCTCTGGCCCAGCCAGACCACATATTGGTGGTTATATCGACCTTGCCACAGATGGCTTTGCACAGTGCACACCTGAATTTGTCCGCCACTTGGTTGTGCAGGGAAGGGATGGCTCGCCTGGAAAACTAGTGGTGGCTAGGAACCACGTACTGTGGGACAGCCACCACCATAAGTTTTTTAAAAGTCTCCATTTATCTCCACCAGACAGAATGACAGCATTTCAAAGGACCAGGAATTTTGAAATCCTGGCATTCAGGGCCAGGGATCGCGGGTAGGTAGGGGGGATCCTCTTTCTATTTATTTTTTCTAATTGGGAGATGGACAGCTGAATGCTTCCATGGGATAGTGTGGAGATGCTTGGTGTCGGTGAAAGATGTGGTGGCGTTGCTGCCACATCCTCTGTTTGAGGGTTGGCTGGTGCCACTGTCACTCACTTGTGCTCAGGTGTAGAATGTTTAATTTAAATGGTTATGTATTTTAATGTATTTTAAGTTATTTCCCATCCAAATTTGTTTGCATGGCACTTGTCATACTCCTTGCTTCAAATTCCAGCCCTCTAGCCCTTTCCAGGACTTTTTTAGAGCCATTTTAGTGCCCCAAAGTTCGGGTCCACATTGACTTCAATGGGGTTTGGGGTCAAGTTCGGGTCCCGAACTCAAACTTTGCGGTGAAGTTCAGCTGAGCCTGGCGAACCTAAACTTCCAGTTGTTCGCTCAACTCTACACATGAGCATCCCAATGTGTTCGGCCAGACCATCCAAGCACATGAGCACTTTGGTGCTTGCTCAACACTAGTGTGATATTCTCAAATCATGACCGGTAGGTGGGCCCTGAGGACTGGAGTTGAGGAACACTGGTCTAGACTATATAATTTGACCTGGGTAAAAGTGCATCTACATGGGACTACTATGGGGGTGATTATCGTGAACAAATGCTCATTCCCAATAATTGGCCCCTGTAAAAGGTACCGCCCATCACCTGACTTGTTTATGCAGCACATTTTGTTTCTGGGCAGCAGATCATGGTGTGTAAATGGGGATCTGCTGCCCACAAAGAATTTGTATGAAGATGACGATGGCAGTAGCCATAGCCAATGCTTGACATTAGACCAAATAGCTCCATGTAAATGCAGCTCTTTTCTCCACTGACAAGCAGGCAGTTATTAGGATAAAAAAGTTCCTTCCCGATAATTGCCTGCTCAGTTGAAGCGTGTAAATGCAACTTAATTATCCTAGGTTCACTTAACAGCCCAAAGTTTATTTTTTACACTGACAAAAACGTTTCGGAACCAATTTTAGCTCAGCAGCCTTGCATATCACATTTCTATCAGAGAGATATTGCTTTACGCTGCTTAAAATTTTCTATCAAACCCACTTATATTTAAAGTATATTGCAATTTTCAAATGGTTCCATAATGTAAAGTGGATTCATTTCTTGAATGCACACTTAAATCTTCCAATCAAGAATAAATGAAATGTTCACCTCTCAATTATTTAAGTCATTATTAAAGACAATATTCCACTGATGAAGCTTTTATGCCGTTGCCAGGAGAACTCACTAAATGTCAGCAGGATACTGACAAAATTATTTACACTGACTGGTTATCCACTGTGTCACTGCCTGAATATAGACACATCAATTACTGTTGCATGAAATTGAACTTTATCAAGAGTATGATGTTAGCGATGGTCAACAAATTGTATAGCATAAAGTAAATGTTTATCTTCAGATTTACTGTAATTTCTACATTCATGCTCCAGCAGTTCAAAGGGAATGTGACAGGGCCAGTTTGTATACTAATGCACAGAGTTTGAATCTTAATTAAAACAAGTGCCAGCCCTTTATATAATTGCTATGCTGAGAATTTGGAGTAAGCTCTTTGATCAGTTGTTTGGAAATAATAAAAAAAAATAAAAAATACGCTGCATGAAGGATTTAAAGGTTTTTACCATGCACGGGTTACTTACAGTTACAATCATCCTGTAACACTCTGATAAGCACACTTGGTTTAAAACAGTGGGGGACATTTACTAACCTATTTATAGCGCTTTAGTGGCGTAAATAGGTCTCATATTTTGCCGCACAAATGGTGTGCAATAAAAAGTGTGACTTTTCTCCATTCACACCACTTTTCAAATGCGGCGAGAAAAGGGAGAGTGCCATGGGCAGGGATCAAGCAGTGTAAGCCCACCAGAAAACTGGCTAGAAAGCTGCCGTAAATTTAAGTGTGTTGCAAGCCACAATGTGCGCCTCTGCATATATTTGGCCCATTCTCCAGCAGCACAGGGGGAATTAAGATATGCAGGTCTTGATAAATGTCCCCCAATATTTTTTTTCTTCATTTAATGGGTTTGTGCCAAGTTTTGAAGGTATCCCCTATACACAGATCCTGACAACAGGGGTCATGTTCCACAGATCTGATGGAATGGTCAGATCTGATGGAATGGCAGATTGGATATTGCTGTGCCATTTCTTGCCCGAGATAGCCTTCAACCATTTCCAGTGGTACCATAGAGAATGAATAGAGTAGAAGGGCGCATGCTCGACCTGCAGCTTTTTTAGATCGGGTAGGTGGATGGTAGGGGGAAAAGAGAGAAAGATGCTGAGCCACCTCAATCTCCATCTAAAATTTGGTAGCTGCTTCATCTGGCAGAATGAGGTCCATTGTCAGAAGTTAGTATAGTTACAAATTTACAATGTATCTTATTGATATACTATAAATGTCTGTGGTGGAAAAGCTGGTTTATCATTTTGTAATAACTTACTCCACTGCATTTCTTTTAATGAAAAATAGCCATACATAAATTACAGCTATATACTAATATAATGGTAAAATTTTCCTTATATTGCAATGCTATGTCCGAACTGAGTACACTGTATGTGTTAACACATCCACCTCAATATGGCAAAGTCTATGGACTGCCAAGCTTGGAGGATTTTTGGAAAATAGATTTGGTTTTGTTGTTCTGCTCTCAATATGGGAACAAAAAAAATAAATAACCTCGCCTTACGTCTGTTTTAAAAAACTAATTGCATTTCCCAAAACGTTCCCATAACTAATGCATTGTGCCCCCTCTCTTTTATTCCTATAAATTTATGAATAAATTACCAACTTGGTGTTACAATTCCCCTTTTCATAAGTGCATGTCTCTGCATAATCTGCTAGCACTGATTAGACAGAGTCAGACTGTGCAGCATCGAGGCATCTGACAGTAATAACAGTGTAAAAAAAAAATCATACTTACCCTCATCTATTTGATCATGAAGAGCCGGCCGCAGTCATCTCGATTGAAGATCTAGCGTGACATCTCTCGCAGCCCATGGTGATTTCATAAGTCACCGCACTTGGGATTTCATGTGAGATCTTTAATCAAAATGGCGGGTGGCTCATTGCACTCAAACGGATGAGGAAAGTATGATTTTAAATTTTTTTTTGTGCCATTCAGGGAAAATCAATTCACTACCATGAAGCACAGGGAAATTCGGCTTTGTGGCAAATCTAAATTTTCCCTGAAATTTAGATCGAATTCCACTTCATGGAGTTGACAGGAAATGTCAGGAAAAGTCTAAGGTATATTGGTACACCATAGACTTTTTCCTTGGCATGAGTGACCACAGATAGTGATGAGCTACAGGGGCAATATTCAAATTTGCGATATTTCGGGAATATTCATTAGAATATTCATCATATATTCGCAAAAATTCGTATTTTAAATTATTCCATTGGTTCCGAAAAAACGGCAATGTAATATTCGTGTAATGCGAATATTCTAAAACACAAATATATAGCACTACCCACGATGGAAAGGAATTCAATCTTGCCTTTCCACAATTTTCCATCTGAAGTCATCCATCTAAAGTTGCTTTTGGGCCAATGACTGTTCACATTAAATTGGAAAAAATGACAAATATTCTAAAACACAAATGTATAGCACTATATTCTATAGTGCTATATATTCGTGTTTTAGAATATTCGCCTTACGTGAATATTACATTGCCGTTTTTTCGCATAAAAGAAAAGAAATTAAATAATATTGTAATTTACTACAGACTACAATATTGCAGCCTTCTCACATTGGCACACAAGCAAGAAGCAGGTAGGTATACTAGGTAATGGGTTCAGATGAAAAAACAAAAAAAAAATAATATTTGTTTTTACGAATATATATCACTATATTCTAAATATTTGCGAATTCTCAAAGTGCCGATATTCACAATATAAATTCACAATTCGAATATTCGTGATCAACACTACCCACAGAGAGGGCTCTGAGTGCCGCCTCTGGCACCTGTGCCATAGGTTCGCCACCACTAGGCTAGGCCAATGTTCCCTTACTCGCTGCTCTACAGCTATTGCAAAAGCTACAACTTTCATCATACCTTGAAAGCTATGGGCTATCAGGACATGATGGGATCTGTAATTCTGAATAACTAGAGAGCCACAGGTTGAAGATCACTAAGCCTTTGCTAAGGAGCAACATGTAAGAAAAGTGTAATGTATCTTTTGACAATGCATCTAAGGATGGTCAATAGTGTTGAAAGAGTCCCAGAAAAAAAAATGTAAGCCTGTTTGATTGCAAAGTGCACTTTTTGTTGCAAGTTGGCATCATAGATCGCAGTGTGACATCTACATCTGTGAAATTACTTTGTACTTCAGCTCTAAGGCTGGAAACACACCTAAGAGTTTTTGAATCGCGCGTATGACGCGCGTTTTATGCACGTTTTTGGATGCACGTTTTTGTAACTAAGAAACGCGCATCATACGCGCAATTCAGTGATTCTCCCCTATTTCAGCATGGTCCATAGGCACGTTAAAACGCCCAAAAGAAGCTCATGCTGAAGCGACAGCGTTTGGCGTTTTTCAGCGCGTTCAAACTCGCTGTAAAACGCCCAAATGTGAACCATGCCCATAGGGAAGCATGGCTTTCCACATGTTGTGCGTTTTACAGCGCGTTTGAACGCGCTGAAAAACGCTTAGGTGTGTACCTAGGGTAACACTGAATGCTTCTGACTGTCCCAGTATTGGCAATGTACACAGTGAATTTTGGCATTCTACATTAGAGATGTCCCGAACTATTTGCCGGCGAATGGTTCCCGGCGAACATCGCATGTTTGCGTTCGCCGCGGCGAGCAAACTTATGCGATTTTCGGTCCGCCCCCTTTACGTCATAATTGAGCAAACTTTGACCCTGTACCTCACAGTTAGCAGACACAACCTATCAGCCTATCAGCATACCCTCCCTCCCAAACCCTCCCACCTCCTATCACAAAGCAAGGACAGAATCCATCTTAGATTCATTCTTAAGCTGCAGTGTTAGTTAGAGCAGGGAGAGTGCTGCTGCTTAATTAATAGGGAAAGCGTTAGCTAGGCCAGTGTTGTGGCCTGTGGTCTGTGTCCACTCCAGTCCTCAAAGACTCATCTGCTGTAAGGACAGCTTCCTATCAGCACCCAAAAAAGCCCTTTTTAGGGCTGATACATCAGTCTGCTTTTTATTATGTGTATATATATATAATATATATATATATATATATTGCAGTTGCCTGCCCGTGTGTGAGAGGCCGCAGGCCTACAGACTGTACTGTGTGCACACCACTCATATAGGGTGGCACAGTACCTTGTAGATAATAAAAAGTCATTTAATTTTTACCCTTTAATAAAATTGCAGTTGCCTGCCAGTGTGTGTCAGGCCCACTGACTGTACTGTGCCCGCTGCCAGTGCCCACCACACATATAGGGTGGCACAGTACCTTGCACACATAGTACCACCAATCTAAAACAAAATGACAGGCAGATGCAGGCGACCCCGCAGGGTCCGTCTTGGTCATGGTGCTGTGATTTCCGTTGGCCCTAGAATAATGCCCAGTGTACAGAGGCCACGTATGCTTAACTCAAAAAATTCTGAGGACATAGTTAACTGGCTTACACAGGACACCCAATCTTCTACAGCTTCCCTCGGAACCTTGACGCTCCATCCTCCTCCAGCTCAGCTTCGGGCACCTCAAGTTACCACTCGCCCGCCCGCTGCCACCACCAACACTAGCACCACAGCCACTTCACTTGATCTGTCAGAGGAGTTATTTACACATCAGTTGGAAGAAATGAGTGATGCGGAACCATTATTGCCACAGGATGTAGATAACAAGGATATGTTTCAATCAGGCAGCATTACAGACATGGATGTACGGTGTGATGATGATGATGATGTTGTACCTGCTGCTGATTCCTTTGCTGAGTTGTCAGATAAAAGTGAAGCAGTTGATGATGGTGTCCGTGGATGTCAAATGGGTGCCCGCACGAAGAGAAGAAGAACAGGGGGAAAGTTCAGATGGGGAGACAGAGAGGAGGAGGAGACGAGTTGGAAGCAGGGGGAGGTCGTCACAAGGAGCTAGTGGCACAGTCAGACAGCATGTATCGGCACCTGGGGTCAGCCAGACAGCACGCCAATCAACATGCCACCACCAGAATGCAGTCATTGCAAAGCTCAGCAGTGTGGCATTTTTTTTTTTTTGTGTCTGCCTCTGATAACAATGATGCCATTTGCAACCTGTGCCAAAAGAAACTGAGTCATTGGAAGTCCAACACCCACCTAGGTACAACTGCTTTGCGAAGGCACATGATCTCACATCACAAATGCCTATGGGATCAACATATGAGTACAAGCAGCACACAAACTCAAAGCCACCATTCTCCTCCTGGTTCACCATCTTCAGCCACGTCAACCACTGCTGTCCTCCTTGCCCCCTCTCAACCACCTGCCACTCCGCCTCTCATCTTCAGCAGTTCCTGCTCATCTGTCCACAGTCAGGTGTCTGTCAAGGAAATGTTTGAGCATAAGAAGCCATTGTCACAGAGTCACCCCCTTGCCCGGCGTCTGACAGCTGGCTTGACAGGACTCCTGCTTTTACTATACAAGCTGGTGGAGTCTGAGGCCTTAAAAAAAATTGTAGCTATTGGGACACTGCAGTAGAAGGTACCCGGCCGAATTTTTTTTTCACAAAAGGCAATCCCCAACTTGTACACTATTGTGGAAAAGAAAGTCATGGCATGTCTGGCACACAGTGTTGGCGCAAAGGGTCCATCTTACCATTGATACCTGGTCTGCAAAGCACTGTCTGACAACTCTTTGCGGTTGTCTAAAATCTATTCGATACACGTCCCCTCATTGGGGACGTAACAGGGATTAAACTGTTAAGAATAGTACTACATAACACACCACTCAAATAGGGCGTCACAGTACATTGCACGGCGCACGCGCAGTGACCTGAAAGTCAAACAAATCCGACCGAGCATGGGTCTTTTTCCATCTCCCAGATCCAAAAATCTATTCACTACACCCTGGCCCTGATAAGGGACAAAACAGAAATTAAACTGATAGGAATAGTACTTAGTTAACGCTAGTTGCATTGGTGGCAAATTCCATTGCAAGTACACAAAATTAGAAGGAAGCGGACAGAGCAAGCTTTTTTCTCTCTATCTCCCCATGCAAGGATTCAATTCAATACACGTCCCCTGATAGGGGACTTAAAGATTAAAATGGTAAGAACAGTAGTGCACACTATTTGTATTGGTGGCACAGTACATTACGCGGCGCACGCGCAGTCCCCCAAATGAAGTGGAGGAAGAGACCTTCAATGACGTCAGTGAGGACAAGTAACAGGACATGGCTAGCTTGGTATCCAACCTTGTGCAAATGGGGTATTTGCGGTTGTGCAAATGGACTGTTTGCGGTGCGTTAAATGGGGAGTTTGGTCTGTCACTGTGAAGCGGGCGTAAACCTTACACTACCTGATCGATAGAACATCATACCTGATCGTATACACACACTGGATGTTTTAAAGCATGTTACTCCAAACTATTTAGGAAGGTTAGCTGATTTATGCCGTTTATGGATTAAAACCCGACTCTGCGTCAACAACGTAATTTTCCATGTGAGTTTTGCGATGGATCTCCCTCCGGCATGCCACAGTCCAGGTGTTAGTCCCCTTGAAACAACTTTTCTGTCACTATTGTGGCCAAAAAGAGACCCTGTAAGTTTTAAAATTCGCCTGCCTATTGAAGTCTATGGCGGTTCACCCGGTTCACCCATTTGCGAACATTTGCGGAAATTCGCGTTCGCCGTTCACGAACGGAAAATGTTATGTTCGCGGCATCTCTATACTTCATGTCCATAGGACACATGATAATGCTGGTCATGTTATTTTTCCTTGGCTGGTCTCTGGTTCTCTCTTTTTTGGCACCTCTGTATCTGATTAGTTGCTGAATGTGTTCAGTTACTGTTCAGCACCTATTTCAAAGTAAAGGGAGCCAAGGACAGTCCAAGAACAAAATTTCATGATGGCAGTCATTCATTCCATCCTGTGGACATGGAAGGATGTTGGTTCTCTTCATTCTTCACATTGCATTGTAAAACAGAAAGTTAAATATAGTTTTGCAATACTGTGCAAAGTTCAGTGAACAAACTACCCTTCTACTAAAGCCAAATATTTTACATTTATACTCCTCAGTCCTTAGCACCTGCTGACCTTTTTCTCCACCCAAGTTTCTATGTTTTCATGCCTAGTTGTGTCACTTTTTGAGTTACAGCCTTGTTTCCACATTGAAGATTAATATGGCTTTGTGGCCGCACCTGTACCATGAAAGCCACTACTAACCAGACTCCTGTAGATAAGTATACCTGGGCCCCACTGGTTTCTGCTAGTTCTGAACTGATACCACTGATGGAGTTCATCTGATTTCGAATGGAAGCAAGCATGATGTGTCTTTCATCAGCATTCTCAACGCTGAGAAATACAAGCCGATACTTATCAGTCATGCAATACCATCAGGAAGAGGTCTGATTGGTTCCAATGTCATAAAGATCTATGTTCAGGGCAAAGAAGAACAAGGAGTCCTGGAAGTGATGCTATGGCCCCCACAGAGCCCTGATGTCATCATGGAGTCTGTCAGATTCCATGAAGAGAAAGAAGAATGTGTGCAAGTCTACATCCACAGAAGGTTTGTGGTTAGCTCTCCAAGATGTTTGGAACAATCTCCCGGCAGCGTTCCTTTCAAAACTCTGCACAAGAGTACCTAGAAGAATTGATGCTGTTTTGAAGACAAAGGGTGGTCACACCAAATATTGATTTGATTTTGATTTCTCTTTTGTTCATTCACTTTGCATTTTATTAATTAACAAAAATAAACAATTGACACTTCTATTAACCCCTTAAGGACGCATGACGTACCGTTACGTCATGGTTTCCGAGTCCTTAAGGACCCATGACGTACCTGTATGTCATGAGCAGTTCCGATCACTGCTGCTCAGCCGGCAGTGATCGGAACAAGGTACCTGCTGAAATAATTCAGCAGGTACCTTGTTACAATGCCCAGGGGGGTCCTGTGACCCCCCATATCGGCGATCGCTGCAAACCGCAGGTCAATTCAGACCTACGGTTTGCAGCGATTTGTGCGATCTCTGACCCCCGTGGTCTGTGACCGCGGGGATTAGAGAGTTAATGCCCCCAAAGTGTTAATTAACCCCCCCTGCAGCTCCCAATCATATTTTGGCTGTGGGGGGGGGGGTGGTTGCGTCCGCCTCCTCTGTAATATTCCCTGGTGTCTAGTGGATCTATCAGATCAGATGCCAGCCGTTTAACCCCTTCCATACCGCAGTCCGTACGGACCATGGTATGGAAGGGTTAACAGGGAGGGAGCTCCCTCCCTCTCCCATCGGGGGGCTGCTGTGCCTTTGCAGCCCCCCAACAGGATGGGATCGCAGAGGGAGGGAGTTTCCAAGACCTGCTAAAGGTCTATTCAGACTTTGTAAAGTAAAAAATACAGCACAGTGCACTATATAGTGTACTGTACTGTATTATACAGACACCAGATCCACTGGATCACAATTTTTTTTTTTAAAGTGGAAAAAAGTAAAAATGAAAAAAAACAACAACTCATCACTGAATAAAAATTAAAAAAAATAAAATACACTACACATATTAGGCATCGCCGCATCCGTAAAAAACCTGCTCTATAAAAATATCACATGACTGAACGCCTCAGGTGAACGCCATAAAAAAAACAAAAATGGTGTAAATAAGCCATTTTTTGGCACCTTACATCACTAAAAGTGTAATACAAAGCGATCAAAAAGGCGTATGCCTCCCAAAATAGTACCAATCAAACCGCCATCTCATCCCGCAAAAAATGAGCCCCTACCTAAAACAATTGGCCAAAATATAAAAAACTATGCCTCTCAGACTAAAATATGATTTTTTTTGTTTCAAAAATACTTTTTAGTGTTAAATGTAAAAAAAAAACTAAAAACTAAAAAGTAGACATATTGGGTATCCCCACGTCCGTAAGAATCTGCTCTATAAAAATATCACATGACCTAACCCCTCAAGTAAACTGTAAAAAACATTAAATAAAAACTTACCTTACATCACAAAAAGTGTAATAGCAAGCGATCAAAAAGTCATATGACCCCCCAAATAGTTCCAATCTAACAGTCACCTCATCCCTCAAAAAATGAGCCCCTACATAGGACAATCGCCAAAAACAAAAAAAAAAAAAATATATATATATATATATATATATATATATATATATATATATATATATATATAGCTCAAACTATGGAGACAATAAAAAATGATTTTTTTTTTGTTTTAAAAAATGATATTATTGTGTAAAACTTATATAAATAAATAATATACATATTATGTACTGCTGCGTCCGTCACAACCTGCTCTATAAAAATAGCACATGACCTAACCCCTCAGCTGAAAACAGCAAAAAAAAAATAATAATAAATACGGTGTCAGAAGCCATTTTTGTCACCTTACATCACAAAAAGTGTAATAGCAAGCGACCAAAATGTCATACGCACCCCAAGATAGTGCCAATCAAACCGCCATTTCATCCCTCAAAAAATGAGCCCCTACATAAGACAGTCACCCAAAAAAAAAAAAAAAAAAAAACTATGGGTTTCAGAATGTGGAGACACTAAAAAATAATTTCTTTCAAAAATGCTTTATTATGTAAAACTGAAACAAAACCCCCCAAAAGGTAGTCATATTTGGTATTGTCGCATCTGTAACAACCTGTTCTATAGAACTAGCACACAATCTAACCTGTCAGTTCAACGATGTAAATAACAAAAAATAAAAATGTCCCAAAACAGCTATTTTTTTGCAAATTTTCCATTTTAATCCATTTTTACAATAACAAAGCAAGGGTTAACAGCCAAACAAAACTCAATATGTACTGCCCTGATTCTCTTGTTTTCACAAACACCCCATATGTGGTCGTAAACTGCTGTATGGCTAAACGGCATTGCACAGAAGGAAGGGAACACCATATGGTTTTTGGAAGGCAGATTTTGCTGGACTGGCTTTTTGACACTATGTCCCAATTGAAGCCCCCCTGATGCACCCCTACAGTAGAAACTCCAAAAAAGTGACCCCATTTTGGAAACTACGGGATAAGGTGTCAGTTTTGTTGGTACTATTTTAGGGTAAATATGATTTTTGGTTGCTCTATATTACACTTTTTTTTAGGCACGGTAACAAAAAATAGAAATTCTGAAATTTCATCTCCATTTGCCAATAACTATTGTGGAACACCTAAAGGGTTAACAAAGTTTATAAAACTGGTTTTAAATACCTTGAGGGGTGTAGTTTCTTAGATGAAGTCACTTTTATGGAGTTTCTACTCTAGGGGTGCATCGGGGGGCTTCAAATGGGACATGGTGTCAAAAAACCAGTCCAGCAAAATCCACCTTCCAAAAACCATATGGCGTTCCTTTCCTTCTGTGCCCTGCAGTTTGGCCATACAGCAGTTTACGACCACATATTGGGTGTTCGTGCAAACTACAGAATCGGGGGAATAAATATTAAGTTTTGTTTGGCTGTTAACCCTTGCTTTGTTACTGGAAAAAGTGGATTAAAATGGAAAATTTTTCAAAAAATAAATAAATAATTAACCCTTTAGGTTTTCCACAAGAGTTAGGGTATGTTCAGACGACGACAATTGTCGCACGACAAAAAGTCGCACTATTGTCGCGCGACAATTTTTATAATGGGAGTCTATGGTGGTGTCGCACGTGCAACATGTTGCGACTGCGACACAACAGTCGCAAAAAATCCATCCCGCATGGATTTTTGCCGACTGTCGTGTCGCAGTCGCAACATGTCGCATGTCGCACTGCGACACCATAGACTCCCATTATAAAAATTGTCGCGCGACAATTGTCGTCATCTGAACATACCCTAACTCTTGTGGAAAACCTAAAGGGTTAAGGACGTTTGTAAAATCAGTTTTGAATACCTTGAGGGGTGTAGTTTCTAGAATGGGGTGATTTTTGGTTGGTTTCTATTATGTAAGCCTCACAAAGTGACTTCAGACCTGAACTGGTCCCTAAAAAGTGGGTTTTTGAAAATTTCGAAAAATTTCAAGATTTGCTTCTAAACTTCTAAGCCTTGTAACATCCCCAAAAAATGAACTGGCATTCCCAAAATGAGCGATACATGAAGTAGACATATGGGGAATGTAAATCAATAACTTTTTTTTGGCGGTATTACTATGTATTATAGAAGTAGAGAAATTGAAACTTGGAAAATTTCAAATTTTTGGCAAATTTGATATTTTTTTATAAATAAAAATGAAATTTTTCGACTTCATTTTACCTCTGTCGTAAAGTACAATATGTGACGAAAAAACAATCTCAGAATGGCCTGGATAAAAAAAAAAGCGTTTTAAAGTTATCACCACATAAAGTGACACTGGTCAGATTTGCAAAAAATGTCCGAGTCCTTAGGGTGAAATAGGGCTAAGTCCTTAAGGAGTTAAGGTATTCTTACTTTGCAGCATTTTTCAAAATCTGACAAAAAATAAAAAGTCATACATCTTCTTTAGCATGATACCTTCTAAAAGTGTGCATGAGCACAAGAATTGAGAAGATTCTTCACCTTCTCTCATGCCTTTATGTGTTCCTATACTATGAAAAATGTCAATGGTCAACTGCAAAACAAATAGCACAGGTGAAATTTTGTATGTTGTAGTTTAGATTGAACCTAGACTTGTAAAATAAATTAAAAATAATATGCCAACAAGGATTTTTTTTACATTGATCTGGAAGTTGTGTGATATTTTTAACAATTAGTGTACTTAAACTGCATCATATGAATTGAACACATATTACTTATGTAGTACATGTAAATTAGTACCAAGTTTATATCCTATGCATGGTGGTGTAACTTACAATTTTGTTTTAAATGGTGGAACCTATAGTATATTAGGTCATAGGGTATGCCATTCTAGTAGTCCAGTCAATAATCCAATGCTGAACAAATCAAAAAAGAACTTTAGGCTTAATTTACAGTTGGTGGGGAGGGGGGGGGGGATGAGGCAATTAAAAATAGACCTATCAGTTTTTCATGGCCATTTCGCATCCATGTGTACATTCATTTTCCGGCCGGTCTGCATCAATTCAGCATTTGTTTTTTATGGCTGTTAAAAATTGCCATCAAAAACTGTATACATGTACATAATGGGGCCATCTGGCCATAACAATGGTAAAAAATATGACCTACTCTATTTTTCATGGCTGCTATCCATTGGCTATTTAAAAAAAAAAGTGAATAGCCCATTGACTCCAATTTGTCCTGACTCCTGGAAACTGTCGTTTGACGGTTGTTATAAAACAATTGTGTGAATGTAGCTTAAGGATAACTTTTCAGGTATAGTATTAAACGTGTCTTAGCTACAGATTTGGATGACCTGTACTCAGGATAAGTAATCAATTTTAGATCAGTGGGGGTCAAACTGTCATCACCCTGATAATCAACCGTTTGAAGGGGACACTGGGCTACAATGATTACCTGCTCATGACTGAATCACTGTGTGCCATAAATAAATTTGGTACATAAAGCATATAAAACCTTCCTATTGCTACCATAAACAGGCTTTAAAGCCAATACACTATGTGTTAGATGCCACTCTAATGGGACCGATTTGATGCTTGTTCTGTGGTTTTGTCTTATGCTTGAACAATTTTGGAAGGAAAATACTACTCTTATTGGATATCTGCAAATGTAATAACATTAATAACCCTCTTTGTATTTTGGGGTATACCTTTTAGCTACCTGCATCAGAGAGTGACAGATTAGTTATTCTTCTACTTCTCTACCAGGCTTGCAAAATAATTGCTCATCATACTGTAGGACAGCTCTGGACTCCAGGTTTTAGCAGATTTTACTTATAAAGTTAATTTGGTTAAGTATTGATGAGTGCAGTTTAAAAAAAAAATAAAATTTCGATTTGGCTGCGTCACAGAACTCCAACAAGAAATTTGATTTGTTACAAATTACTTTGTCACAAATCTCTTTCCATTGTATGGAGCAGGCGCAATGATGGGGAATGGCAATCATGCCGCCCCATCATTTAACTCCTCAGATGCCATGTTCAACACTGATTGCGGCATCTGTGACTCACATGAAGCTGCTCAGGTTTATTTTAAAAAATTGTTATTATACTCACCTCATCCACTTGCTCATGGAAAAGCAGTCTGCTCTCGTCTTGATTGAAGAAAACCTGCCAAAGGACCTGCAAGGAGCATGATGTCACCACGTAATCACGGGGGGCATGCACGGTGACATCATCGTTGATGTATGATCACATGGTGAGGTAATCACAAAATCATTATGGGAGCAGATGGCGCCTCTGTGAGCAAGTGGATAAGATAAGTATAATTTTTATTTTCAACCACCATTTTGGGCAAAATTGATTAGTTATCACAAAATGCGAGGAAATTCAACTTCATGGTGAAACAAATTAGTTATAAGACTAGAGACATAGTTTATCAGAAGCCAGGAACCTTATAAGAAGTTGTGGTCTCCATGGTTGAAAACAATTAGTCTTGACCCACTCACTCTTCTTATTGGCCGCACAGTGCAAGAACATACTCTGGCGTTTTAAAGGTTGGAATATGAGCGATTGTTGGCTTTCCCTCTCTAATTCAACGCTCTGCTTATGTGTACTGATACTTAGTAATGTATCTACAACTGTATTTGTTAATATGTCCATAATTGATCTATATTGAAAAGGGAAATAGTATTTATATACAATGAGAATTGGTGCAATGTACAAACCATAGGATGCATTACTGTTGTGAGCTACGTAGACAGATACAACTCCTTGAATATGGGCTTCCTAAATGCAAACCATCTCTTTTCTCCTCAAAGAACACCTCTTTGTTTTGCTGTACAGTTATTTCTTGCTGAGATATGGAATATAGCAGAGTGGGAAAAATGAAAAGTATAGGGAAGGAAGGCTTATGTTTTAATACAACTTTTTAAAATTCAAATAGAAAACTCCCACAAGCACCATGGCACTTTCAAACAGGTAATTTGAGGTGGGGGAAGTTAACCCCTGCAAATCTGATAATTAGTGTTAATGTTACATTCGAAGTCTCTGTTTAAAACTTTGAACTACTTGGAAAACCACTTTAAAACCAAAGTCTGCTTCGGTTCTGAGGCATCATTCGGAACCGAAGCATAGGTCAGCTTCCAGTCTTAAAGTGGTTTTCCACTTTAAAAATCAACTACAGAAGTTATTCAACGAAGTCAAACGCAACTTTGTGAATAAATGACTTCAGCTCATTGGAGCCCATACATTTTAAACCTGTACGGAGATGGATCTCCATACAGTAATAATCCAAGATTTGAACAAAGCAATTTCGGATGTAGCATCCGAAGCTCGCTTCGCTCAACACTACTTATAATGATAGCCTATCCTGAGGGTAGGTATTTCATATCTGTAGCCTGGTCAATCCCTTTAAGTAATTCAGGAAGTCTGTAGGACATGTGAACAATGCTGGGAATTAAAGTTTTAGTATTCTCCTCATTTATTTATATCAATCGCCAGTTTTTAGAGGAACTGAAAGTAATATGGCCTACCAGAGGGAATATGACAAGACAAGGGGTATTTCCATCTCAGACAATGGGAACATATTATATATCTCTTACAAGATGGGCTAGTTATATCTATGTAAAATATATAAAGCTGAGTGTAAGTGTGTATGTCCGCTAAAGGAATCCACACTGTCGCATTTCCAATCACAAAATTTGGCATACAGGTACATCAGGTGTCCGGGAAGGTTTTAGACCAGGTCTCAGCTCTCTAGCACGTTCTGTTTCTGAAATATTCCCCAAAAAATGCATTAGCCAATAAATGCCTGGTCACGTGACCCTAATCAGCCAATAGAAGCTCGCAGGTCCTTAGTCTCCACAAACACACAGGTTTTCCATAACAACCCAGCCATTTTTTTCACTTTTGTAGTTCAGCTTTAAAAAGAAGCAGGATGCTGTGGATGACACTGTTAAGGGAGTGGAGTTCTGTGGAGGTTACAGTTAAGGGGGCAGGTAGGATGGCCATTCAGGCCACCCTCAAAAGATTGACTTAACCCCTTTAAGGACTCAGCCCTATTTCACCTTAAGGACTCGGCCATTTTTTGAAAATCTGACCAGTGTCACTTTGTGTGGTAGAAAACTTTTAAACGCTTTTACTTATGCAGGCCATTCTAAGATTGTTTATTTGTCACATATTGTACTTCATGAAACTGGTAAAATGGAGTCAAAAAAGTTCATTTTTAAATACCAAATTTACCAAAAATTTGGAAAATTTGCAATATTCCAAGCTTCAATTTTTTTATTTCTATAATACATATCAATACCTAAATCACAGGAAAAAAAAAATGCACCAAACGGATATGCCCCTGATTATACTAGCTAGTCAAACAAGCAGATATTAAAAGCTGAGACTTTTGCCAATATATTCCTGTCAGGAACACATCGGAGCCCCCTCATGCACCATGTCATGGTCGCTCAGCATGGCATGGGGTCCTACCACTACGCTAACTATGGTGTGAACGCGATCTGAAGGTGGTTGAATACTGCTCCCAGCCAAGCTTCCACAACTAATGCAATGTAAATAAAGCAAGACTGTAAGCCACACCCATATCAGACCGTGTGATGGAGGCTACCAGGTACAAAAGAATGTTAATTGCCAGGTGAAGGCATATTCAATACATATGGAACAAGATCACAGAAATGTAGTGGCCAATATGGGGGAACTGCTCAAACCCCAAACAATGTAGCGCGTTTCTCATTGGGGGAGCAGTCCCACCACATGTGGACCGCAGCAAAACGACCATCCCCAGCAAAAAATGCGTACAATGGAGGATGCCGGCACAGACCACATGCACGACAAAGGCATCCTACACAAAACGGAGCATTGTGCGGATGAAATATATAAATATATAAAATCGCTGAAAAAATAAATAAATAAAAAAAAATAATAATAATGAGGGGCTCCGATGTGTTCCTGACAGGAATATATTGGCAAAAGTCTCAGCTTTTAATATCTGCTTGTTTGACCAGCTAGTATAGTCAGTGGCATATCCGTTTGGTGCATTTTTTTCCTGTAATTCATATATTTATATATTTCAGGCTCCATTGTACGCATTTTTTGCTGGGGATGGTCGTTTGCTGCGGTCCACATGCGGAACTGCTCCCCCAATGAGAAACACGCTACAGTGTTTGGGGTCTGAGCAGTTCCCCCATACATAGTAATACCTCCAAAAATAGTTATTACTTTACATTCCCCATATGTCTACTTCATGTCTAGATCATTTTGGGAACGATATTTTATTTTTTGGGGATGTTACAAGGCTTAGGGTACTTTCACACTAGCGTTTTGGATTCCATTTGTGAGATCCGTTTCAGGGCTCTCACTATTCCGTTTTGGAGGCGGACACCAAAACGCAGCATGCAGCATTTTGGTGTTTGTCTGAAGAGGCGGAGCCTAACGGACCTGTTTTTTTTACAATGTAAGTCAATGGGGACGGATCCGTTTTCAATGACACAATATGGTGCATTTGAAAACAGATCAGTTCCCCATTGACTTTCAATGTAATTCAAAACGGATCCGTTTTGGACTTTGTCATTTTTCTTTAAACCTAATGCAAACGGATCCATTCTGAACGGATACAAACGTTTGCATTATAGGTGCGGATCAGTCTGTGCAAATAAACAGAAGGATCCGCACCAATGCAAGTGTGAAAGTACCCTTAGACATTTAGAAGAAAATCTGGAAATTTTTCTGAAATTTTCAAAAACCCACTTTTTAAGGACCAGTTCAGGTCAGAAGTCACTTTGTGAGGCTTACATAATAGAAACCACCCAAAAATGACCCCATTCTAGAAACTGCACCCCTCAAGGTATTCAAAACTGATTTTACATACTTTGTTAACCCTTTAGGTGTTCCACAAGAATTAATGAAAAATAGAGATAAAATTTCAAAATTTCACTTTTTTGGCAGATTTTCCATTTCAATAATTTTTTTTCAGTTACAAAGCAAGAGTTAACAGCCAAGCAAAACTCAATATTTATTGCCCTGATTCTGCAGTTTACAGAAACACCCTATATGTGATCGTAAACTGCTGTACGGGCACACAGCAGGGCGCAGAAGGAAAGGAATGCCATACGGTTTTTGGGAAGGCAGACTTTGCTGGACTGGTTTTTCGACATCATGTCCCATTTGAAGCCCCCTGATGCACCCCTAGAGTATAAACTCCAAAAAAGTGACCCCATTTTAGAAACGACAGGATAGGGTGGCAGTTTTGTTGGTACTTTTTTAGTGTACATATGATTTTTGGTTGCTCTATATTACACTTTTTGTGAGGCAAGGCAACAAGAAATATTTGTTTTGGCGCCATTTTTATTTATTGTTATTTACAACATTCATTGGACAGGTTATATCATGTGGTATTTTTATAGAGCAGGTTATTACAGATGCGGCGATACCAAATATGTATACTTTTTTTATTTATGTAAGTTTTACACAAGGATTTCATTTTTTAAACAAAAAAAAAAAAAATCATGTTTTAGTGACTCCATTGTCTGAGAGCCATAGTTTTTTCAGTTTTTGGGTGATTATCTTGGGTAGGGTAGGATTTTTGTGGGATGAGATGACTGTTTGGCACTATTTTGGGGTGCATATGACTTTTTGATCGCTTGGTATTTCACTTTTTGTGATGTAAGGTGACAAAAAAAAAAGGCTATTTTTTTACACAGTTTTTATTTAATTTTTTTGTTCATCTGGTTAGGTCATGTGATGTTTTCATAGAGCAGGTTATTATGGACACTGCGATACTCAATATGTATACTTTTTTTAATTTATTTTGCTTTAACACAATAACAGCATTTTAGAAAAAAAATAATGTTTTACCCTGGGAACACACCTGAGCGTTTTTCAGCGCGTTCAAACGCGCTGAAAAACGCTCAACATGTGAAAAGCCATGCATCCCTATGGGCATGGTTCACATTTGGGCGTTTTAAAGCGCGTTTCAACGCGCTGTAAAACGCCCAATGCCCAAACAAGTACATGAGCTTCTTTTGGGCGTTTTAACGCGCCTATGGACAATGTTACCATAGGGGAGAATCACTGAATCGCGCGTATGACGCGCGTTTCTTAGTTACAAAAATGCGCATCCAAAAACGCGCGTAAAACGCGCGTCATACGCGCGATTCAGAAACGCCTAGGTGTGTCCCCAGCCTTAGTGTCTCCATAGTCTGACAGCAGTATTTTTTTCTTTTTTTTTCCTATGTAGGGGCTCTTTTTTTGCGGGATGAGATGGCGGTTTGATTGCTACTATTTTGAGAGGCATACACCTTTTTGATTGCTTGGTATTACACTTTTTGTTAAGTAAGGTGACAAAAAATGATTTTTTTTTACACCATTTTTATTTTTTTACGGTATTTACTTGGAGGGTTAGGTCATGTGATACTTTAATAGAGCAGGTTTTTACGGATGCAGCGATACTTGGTATGTGTAGTGTGTTTTATTTTTATTTTTTTTTATTCACTGATTTTTTTTGTTTTTGTTTTTTACCCAGACCCACTTGGTTCTTGTAGATCCAGTGGGTCTGGTGTCTATCTAATACAGTACACCATATAGTGTACTGTACTGTAATTTTTTTTACTTTTTACTTTTTTACATAGTCTAATCAGACTTTTGCCTTTAGCAGAAGTCTGATTAGTCTTACAGTACCATGGCAAGCAAGACGCCTCTGAAGCGTCCTGCTGCCATGGTAACCATCACCTGCTGCCAGAACAGAGCTCCCTCCCTGTTAACTCCTTCCATACAGCAGTCCGTATGGACCGCGGCATGGAAGGGGTTAAAATTGCTGACATCTGCAGCACATATGTCAGCAGTTTTTAGCAGAGTGTCAGCAATGTGCTGACACTCTGCTAAAGCCACTAGCCACCAGGGAAACATTACAGAGGAGGCAGGCGGGGGATCGCTATTGCCTCCCGCACCACCCACAACCATCCCCCCCTGCAGCCACAATATGATTGGGGGCTGCAGGGGGGGTTAAAATCTAACACTTGGGGAACATTTTGTCTCTGATCCCCGCAGTCACAGACCATGGGGGATCAGATTACCCCCCCCCCCCCGGCATTGTGACAGGATGCCCGCTGAATGATTTCAGCAGTCATCCTGTTCCTATTAACTCCCGCCTTACTGCACTCTCGTTTAATAGATATGACGTATCGGTACGTCATGGGTCCTTAAGGGGTTAAAAACCCCACCCCTAGGTCCCACTAAGACACATCCAAACAATGTTAGGACACGCCTCACAAAAAATGGGGGGGTTAAAAAATTAAGGTAAAAATCAACTTTTTTATTTATTATTTTTATCTTTTTCTTTTGTGTTGTTCGCAAGCAGCAAGCAAGTGTGAATGGGAGGGGGGAAAGTCACACAATGTAATAACTAATGTCGATTACAAGCTACAATGTATTGGAAAAAGAACAAGAAAATTGTTTTATCACTGTAATTTCATATTTTCAACAAAGAAATATTTAACTAAAAAATCAACTTATGTCAGCTGCAGGGGTGGGAGGAAGGGCGACTTTCTCCCTGCAGCTCATGCTCAGACAGCACAGTGCTACTCTTTTAAAGTGAGCTGTTCAAAAGGACATCCTTTTGTCGATCCAGGCCCTGTGCTGGACAGAGGACAGGGAGTTTGAAAGCCGGACTGTCCGGCCTAAAACCAGACCTCTGGCCACCCTAGGAGCAGGCTGCTGTGGAGTTCACAGTTAAGTGGACAGTCCACTATGGAGGTCAGTGTTAAGGTGAAGTGCTGTAGAGGCCACTGTTAAAGGAACAGGGTGTTCTGGAAATCACTGTTAAGGACATGGGGTACTGTGGAGGTCCCTAATAAAGAGGTGTGCTGCTGTGGAGGTCATTGTTAAAGGGGGCAGGGAATAGTCGATGTCACAGTTAATAGGACGAACCCCTATGGAGGTCAGTGTTAAGGGGGGTGCTGTAGGGGTCACTGTTAAGGTGGCAGCGTGTTGTGGAGGTCACATATTAAGGGAATGGAGCTCTGTGGAGGTCATTGTTAAGGGGGCGATTATTGTGGAAATCACTTAACGAGACTGTGTAATGTGTCAGTCGCTAATAAAGGGGTGGCCACTGTTGAGGCCACTGTTAAAGGGGCGGGGTACTATAGATGTCACTGTTATAGTGGATACTGTCGATATCTTAACGACACACACAAACATTAAATGAAATAGGTGAAATGTACCCGTGTGAAGTCTGGGTCCTTTTGCTAAATATATATATATATATATATATATATATATATATACATATATATATATAATGTGGGGAGTCACTCTGGTAGATAGCGGAGCGGGTGCAGTACAGAGGCAAAACAGGGAGTCCAGAAGGTGCAATGAACAGTGTTTTATTCACACTTTCACAAAAAAAAAACGATATAAACAGTCTCTTGGTGTTTGTTCACACATACCAGAAATCATGAGGCAAAACAAAACAGTCCAAATCAGGTTCTAGTCACCTGGGAGGTTTTAGGTGCAGGTTCGCACCTGGCTGTCAGTCCAGCCGCAAGACAGTCGCCGTCAGGCTTCCAGGTCATCTGCATTCCTCCTTGCTGGGCTCTTGCGTCCAGCCCAGAGAACTTCCAAACACAAGTGACTCCACAGCCTAACAGCAGCTCCAAGACAATCACCCTCACCTGCTGGTGCTGGCTGTGTTTTAAAGCCCAGGAAAGTCCGGCCTGGACTGTGGGGAGTAGGCACCCACCCAACTCTTTGCCTACTCCCAGTAAGAGCCGGCCCGGATTGGCTTTGCAGCCAAACTAACTATAAATGTCAAGCAGCACTAGCTGCTGCTGACACATAAAACCCGGCTCTCACCTCACCGAGGCCAGGAACCTCGGTGACACGTACCTCCCATCGATAACGGTACCTTGCACCTTACCACTATATATATATATATATATATATATATATATATATATATACACACACACACACACACACACACACATACATATACACACACACACACACACACGATCCACATAATATTCAACTTATACATTGCATTGTGCAAGTCCATTAATAGAAACTTTTAATGTCTTTTCTTGGATTTGGCTTTTGGGTCTCTGGTGATATTCTAGGTGTTATTAATCACTTTATTCCATCACTTAAAATGCGAGCAAATATTGTAGCCGTAGCAATTTTTTCTAGGCACACATTCATGAATATTTTTTATGTTTGCTTAGCTTTGACGGGAATTACTTCATATAGTTCAATGTTCTCAGACATCATTTAAATAACTTATTGTTTATCTGATATAGAAGCAAACAGAAGTGAACAGTAGAACCTATAAGGTGTCGCTATGGAATTACTGAATAAGCGATAAGATTGTATAAAATACATATGTATTAAGCTTGCAGTAAAGTTTTATATTAGAACTATAGGTCTTAGCTGTCACCATAAATGTACAGGGATTCTTTTTTGCAAAACAATAAGATATAACATTTTGTTACTGTTTGCCATTGTTATCCATGAGGTCAAATAAAATGAAACATTGCAAGTAAAAGAAGCTGTAAAATATGACTTCCTAAAATGCTAACATAATATCCTGAGAGGTAGTCTCAATTTCTGAGAGTTCTCTTGTAAATCTTACAAATTCATTCATTAAGGTAAAAGTGTTGATCTACAGCTCATGCATTATCAGCTTTTCTGCTATCAAAATGTTTAAAGCCACTGTGTGCTCATGTCAGCGTGTGGTAAAAATGTATTTGCATATACCTCTGCAAAAAAGGAGGAAATGTCATTCTTGGAATTTTTGTTCCATTTAAGAAATGCCTTTGCACAGTATATGGGAGTAAAAAAAATAAAAGAAATAAAAATATGACCACATAAACACCTAAAAAAACATATCATACCAACTCCTGATTCTAGCTAGACTTGTCCATAAACAGTGGGTACGGAAAGTATTCAGACCCCCTTAATTTTTTCACTCTGTTATATTGCAGCCAATTGCTAAAATCTTTTAAGTTCATTTTTATCCCTCATTAATGTACAAACAGCACCCCATATTGAGAGAAAAACACATAATTGTTGACATTTTTGCATATTTATAAAAAAAGAAAAACTGAAATATCACATGGTCCTAAGTATTCAGACTCTTTGCTGTGACACTCATATTTAACTCAGGTCCGATCCATTTCTTCGGATCATCCTTGAGATGGTTCTACACCTTTATTTGAGTCCAGCTGTGTTTGATTATACAGTTTGGACTTGATTAGGAAAGCCACACACCTGTCTATATAAGACCTTACAGCTCACAGTGCATGTCAGAGCAAATGAGAATCATGAGGTCAAAGGAACTGCCTGTAGAGCTCAGACAGAATTGGGGCAAGGCACAGATCTGGCCAAGGTTACAAAAAAATGTATGCTGCACTTAAGGTTCCTAAGAGCACAGTGGCCTCTATAATCCTTAAATGGAAGACATTTGGGATGACCAGAACCCTTTTTAGAGTTGGCCGTCCAGGCAAACTGAGCTATCGGGGGAGAAGAGCCTTGGTGAGAGAGGTAAAAAAGAACCCAAAGATCACTGTGGCTGAGCTCCAGAGATGCAGTCGGGGGATGGGAGAAAGTTGTAGAAAGTCAATCTTCACTGCAGCCCTCCACCAGTCAGGGCTTTATGGCAGAGTGGCCCGACAGAAGCCTCTCCTCAGTGCAAGACACATGAAAGCCTGCATAAAGTTTGATAAAAAACACCTGAAGGACTCCAAGATAGTGAGAAATAAGATTCTCTGGTCTGATGAAACCAAGATAGAACTTTTCGGCCTTAATTCTAAGCGGTATGTGTGGAGAAAACCAGGCATTGCTCATCACCTGTCCAATACAGTCCCAACAGTGAAGCATGGTGGTGGCAGCATCATGCAGTGAGGGTGTTTTTCAGCTGCAGGGACAGGACGACTAGTTGCAATTGAGGGAAAAATGAATGCAGTCAAGTACAGGGATATCCTGGATGAAAACCTTTTCCAGAGTGCTCAGGACCTGGGCCGAAGGTTTACCTTCCAATTACCCTAAGCACACAGCTAAAATAACGAAGGAGTGGCTCAACAACAACTCCGTGACTGTTCTTGGCCCAGCCAGAGCGCTGACTAAAACCCAATTGAGCATCTCTGGATAGACCTAAAAATGGCTGTCCACCAATGTTTACCATCCAACCCGACAGAACTGGAGAGGATCTGCAAGGAGGAATGGCTGTATTAGATCAAAAGGTTGCTTCTACTAAATACTGAGCAAAGGGTCTGAATACTTAAGACCATGTGATATTTCAGTTTTTCTGTTTTAATAAATCTGCCAAAATGTCAACAAATCAGTGTTTTTCTGTGAATATGGGGTGCTGTGTGTACATTAATGAGGAAAAAATGAACTTTTTAGATTTAAAAATGAACTTTAGATTTTAGCAAATGGTTGCAATATAACAAAGTGAAAAATGTAAGGAGGTCTGGATACTTTCCGTACCCACTGTATATTCAAACTGTCAAATCATGGCAATTGACAGCTATCAGACAACATTATATTCAATTATAAAGGCTGCTTTTACACAGTGTTTGATCACTGATTTTTATGTCCAAAATAGGTGTAGAGAGCATAATGAATTTCCCCCTTAATCTACTGATAACCAAAGATCTTCCTTATTTATTCAGAGGCAGGGTTTACATTGTAACTTGGTAAACTTAACATAACTTAGGGAGATTTCACAGAGCAGACATAGGGGAAATTTCTCAATACCCTCTGCCACAAATATAATGCAGAAAGTCAAGTCTTTGTGCAAAGTATATTTCAGGCAAAAATGTGCTGCTTTTTGGGAATTTATGTCTTCTTTCCATTTTTTTAAGAGTGTGTGGGAAATGGGCATGGGTAATCCATAATGTTGATGGGTGTGTGTCCGATTTATCAATTGCAACTATATATATATATATATATATATATATATATATATATATATATATATAAAAAGATACATTTTGTATATTGTATTGAAATATTGTAAGCTGATCAAACAAATGCACATAAATGAATTTCTATGTATAAAACATTCACTACAAAGTATTTTAATAGCTTGCATCACTGATGCAGTAGCTTCCTAGTGTATTCAAGGAATTTATACACCAACTATAGCCTTCTCAAATGCATTTTTTAAACTAGAAGTCAATAGAATCTTAACTATTGATCCACGTATGTTGAATATTTCTAGTAAACATATTACTTTGAAAGAAAACATGAATTCAGCCATTTTTAAATTGTATTTTTACCCACTCTGCTTGGAAGTAGTATAATAAATGACTAAAGCCAATATCAACAGTGATGTGCTGTATAACTGCATTACAGAATTTATTTTGTACAATCTTCATTTGCAGTTATATTCATCTGGTCCAGCATCCTAACGACCTAAATTTTATGACTATTGACATTTCAATTTAGAAAGTGGAATGAAAACATTACATTTCAAATTATGCATTTGTATGATAAAACAAAATATATAAATACGATGTTGGAAAATGACAAACTTAATGCAGATTCCTCATCTTTTGAACAATTTGTTTTGCTATGGGGTACAATATTCATTTTACAATATGAGTATGTGCGCATTTCCTACTTATGTAAAAAAAAAATTAATTACAGAAATAATGGTTCACTAGAGACTCCCAATTAAGAAAAATAAATAAATAACATGCCATAAAATAATAAGTATTGTTTTTGTCAGTATCATGATTACACTATTACTAAATATTTTGTCACTATTTTCAATGCAACAAAAATTCTAAGAAAGGAAATGCAAAGGAATGTGCTGTGTAAGCAATTTATTTCATGTTTAATTAGGTGAAATTAACTATAACCCATGTTTTAAAGTCAAAAGATATAGAGTGTTCTACCACTTCAATTCAAAAAAAAGTTGGGGGGCTGTGTAAAATGTAAGTAAAAACAGAATGCAATGATTTGAAAAGACTCAGATCTGTGTTTTATTCACAATGGAACATAGTATACATGACAGATCTTGAAATTAGACATTTTACCATTTCATGAAAAAAAAAAAAAAAAAAAAAAAAAAAACACTTGATGGCAGCAACGCAACTAGTGCTTCCCCAGATCTTTAAGCTTCTCCCCCCTTAGGCACTAATGCAGCTCCATGCAATCAGTGATTCAAGCTTTTCAACTGTGCACAGATATCAAGCTGGATGGTGCAGCGCCTTGAATCTGTTGGACACGATGTCCTTAGTTTCCAAGTGAAATTTAAAATTTTGATCCATCTGACCACAGAACAGTTTCTGTGTTGTCTCAACCCATTTTAAATGTGATTTGGCCTAGAGAAGGTGGTGGTGTTTTGGGATCCTGTTGACATTTGTCTTCTTGGATGTGTGTCTATCACGAACATCCAATATTGACTGTGTGGACATGGATTTCTTTCCAATTTTATGTTGTTGAACATATTTCTAAACAGTTTCACAATTTCAAGATGCACTTTTTTTGCAGATTGTTAAACCTCTGCCCAGCTTTGCTTCTCAAAGATTTTGCCTCTCTAAAATGCTCATTTTACACCCATATGATTCATATGATTAAGTAGCAAATTGCTCCTCCAGCTATTTTTGTTTATGTCTCACAGTCAAAATCTGTGTCCTCCATTTCTTCTTAAATAAAATATGGATCTTTGAGATTTGCAAACTATTGTATTCTTTTTTTGACATCTTACACAGCTCCCAACTTTATTGGGATTATATTACAATTTAATAAATGGAAAAATTTGACATGAGGTAAACAAGACATGTATAGAAAGATACAAATTTGGAAAAAGAAAACATGATTGATTTTAAGAATGACAAAAAAAAAAACACACACACACACACACACACACACACACACACGGCAAAACCCTGGCAACCTGCAGTAAAAACACATGAGGTTTTGTTGCATGGTGTACTGCTGCTACATTCAAAATCTAGATGACCTGAGAGTAGGTTGTGATAAGGGTTTACTAATGTTCCTGGGTCTGAGCCATATATTTAGTGTCAAACATTGAATAAGATCCTATCAAAGGAATCCAGAAAAAAAACTCTTCTTAGGGCTCTTTCACACTAGCGTTTTGTTTTCCGGCATAGAGATCCGTTGTCGGGTCTCTATACCTTGAAAAATCCTGATCAGCATTATCCCAATGCATTCCGTTCAGGATGCATCAGGATGTCTTCAGTTCAGGACCGTTGTTTGGCCGGAGAAAATACCGCAGCATGCTGCGCTTTTTGCTCCGGC
Source organism: Bufotes viridis (assembly GCA_033119425.1). NCBI lineage: Eukaryota > Metazoa > Chordata > Amphibia > Anura > Bufonidae > Bufotes > Bufotes viridis. The sequence continues at coordinate 147,114,897 of CM065592.1, read as the reverse complement.
CAAAAATCCTGAACACTTGCCGCAAGTTTGGATCCGGAATTAATGCCCATTGAAAGGCATTAATCCGGATCCGACCTTAAGCTAAAACGTCGTTTCGGCGCATCGCAGGATCCAACGTTTAGCTTTTTCTCAATGGTTACCATGGCAGCCAGGATGCTAAAGTCCTGGTTGCCATGGTAAAGTGTAGTGGGGAGCGGGGGAGCAGTATACTTACCATCCGTGCGGCTCCAGGGGCGCTCCAGAGTAACGTCAGGGCGCCCTACACGCATGGATCACGTGATCGCATGGATCACGTGATCCATGCGCATGAAGCGCTCTGACGTCATATTGGAGCGCCCCGGGAGCCGCACGGATGGTAAGTATACTGCTCCCCCGCTCCCCACTACTACTATGGCAACCAGGACTTTAATAGCGTCCTGGCTGCCATAGTAACCTCAAAGCATTTCGAAGACTGATCAGGATCCTGATCAGTCTTCTAATGCTTTCAGGCGACTTGCGTTCTGACGGATCCGGCGGGACGGAAGTGCCTGCCGGATCCTCAGAACGCAAGTGTGAAAGAGGCCTTAAAAAGGTTGATCAGCTGTTATGCAAAGGATTATCCGATCCTTTGGCATCAGTCATTGGCACCAATTACTATTAAGGCTGGCACATACAGCCTCAATATGGCCAGGTGAATGAATTCTTAAATGCTATGGAAGCCTTTGGGGGAGTTTTTGTTATTGCACATTACTCATTTTGAGCTAAAAAATATTTTTCAAATAGTCTTTATTAAAAATATCAGCTCCCTTCTCTGTATAGGGTTGAGATTCTCTATTAGCAGGCTGTGTGTTTACACTGTGTCCCATCAGGGATCTCAGCTGATGGCTTATGTGATGCTTATCTCTGATATGTGAGAGCTCATAAACCCCCAATATAACTCAATCCTTACATTTCTGATAAGTATATGGCTTAAATACGTGTTTATGAGCAGATTGTAGTTCAGAGATAAGGGATATGCATGCCCGTCAGATGACTACTTTATTGAAAGTATATTGTTCAGTTAGATTAAAACTTAAAATAAGTTAAGACAATTTAATAGTTAAGACAAACTGAAAAATTTATTTTAGCCCAAAAGAAGTAAAATGTAAATCATAAATAAATTGCACCCTAAAGTGCTCATGTTTAAAGGGTTGTGCAGGTAATATATATTGATGACCAATCCTAAGGATAGTCATCAATATCTGATCAGCAGAGGTCAGACACCCCTGCCAATCAGCTGTTTGAAAGGTAGGTGGCGCTCCATGTGAGGGTTAGTCCTCTTCATTATACTTATCATCTCAGAAGCGCAGTGTAATTATAAGCACTCCCTCCATTCACTTCAATGGAGTACTTTTAATTACAGTACACTTCCGTCTAGTGAAGAAGCAGCGCTTGACTGGAATGCTGCCTCCTCTTAAAAACAGCTGATCGGCAGGGGTGCTGGGTGTTGGACCCTTGACTATCATATGTTGATGACCTGTCCTGAGGATAGGCCATAACTATATATTGTCTACACAACCTCTAAGTATTCATTTGAAAACCAATTGTTCACTGCATCCCTTTATCCCAAACACCAGCATTAATTCTGTTTTTTAATTGCAACCCTGTTTGGGCCTAGAGTTTAGTGAATGTCTGATGCTTAGTATCATCATTAAGTTTTATAGATATTTATAAACGAACTATGCCAAAGAAACCACTGTACCTCACTTGACAAGGGGGTGACTGCACCAGTCCTACCAGAGTTGCTGCGCTCTTAAGGCCCAAATTAGACTGTGTCCTTAAGAGGTAATCATTTTTATTGATAGCACTCACTGTACCATTGTGCAATGTGATATAAATAATGACAGCTCGGCTATCCTTCTACCAAATGAGAAAAATCTAATGTCTTATGTCCTTTAATTGTCTCATGTCCCTGTACACTGGTGTCTTAGTGTTTTCTGCAGTGAAATTAGCCTAAGTGGAAGCTTGATTTCCGGTTATAGACACTGCTCCTTTCACAGGACCGCATTGTGTTATATTTTATAATGCCGTGTGTCCCTGTCCAACCTTGGATCTATTGAATTGTATTGATTTAATGAGGTCTGTATAATTCAGTAGATGTATCAGCCAGAGACACACAGCATTATCAATCATTATGCTGCCATGGGCTCCTGTGAAAGTGTCCATAACAGGAAATCAGACTCAGACAGGGAGTGCTTTTCTGCAGCGGACACGTTCTGAAATTAGCCTTATTGTCCTTCATGAAGGTTACATTTAGGGATGAGCGAATCGACTGGTTGAAACATCCGAAGTCGAGTCGCATAAAACTTGGTTTCAATATTGTATGGAGCGAGCGCTCCATACAGTATTAGAATGTATTGGTTCTGATGAGCCAAAGGTATTACTCCACGAAGTATCGCGTGACTTTGGGTAATAACTTCAGAAATTGATTTATACTGTAAAAAAAAAAAACTATTTCCCGAACCTGAGTTTGGGAGATTGTTTTCTAAAGTACAAATCAATTTCTGAAGTTATTGTGAGAAGTCTCGCGAGACCTTGCAAAGTAATAACTTCGGCTCATCGGGGCCAATACATTTGAATACTGTGGAGCGCTCGCTCCTTACAGTATTGAAACAAAGTTTTATGCAAATCGACTTCGGATGTCTAACACGTCAATGTGGGTTACATTTCGTGAAGGTCTTTTTTTGGTTTCGGCATTATAACGTCCCAGTGCACAAAAGTCTGAACAAAATTCCCATCCTACCCACTTTTGGGTTGATCTGTAATGATGGAATGCTATCTGAATGTTCAAACGACTGGAATCTGCAGCAGAAAATTAAAATGCTTTATTTGCTGCAGATTTATTGTAGAAAAGCTGCTGATTGAAATCCGCCAATGAAAACCAGCAACATAAATTGCCATGCTGCAGATTTTAAATCTGTACCACGAGTCAATTTACACTGCAGAATTTGTAGCATGTTGAGGATATCAAGTAAAATCTCATGCACTTTGTTGGTACTGTAAAAGGCTGCAGATTTTCTGAACACAATTTCAGCAACATAAAATGTGCAGCATATCTGCCAAGTGTGAAAATACCCTTACTGTCGAAAAACAATGACTCAACTCACTAATGCTCTGGTAGCAAAATGGGCCACCAATATAGGATTGGCTGGGGCCTGACACCCCGCACACCAGCTAATCTGCTGTTCTGCAGTAGTTCTGGCACCAGAACCATAGTGTAGTCGACCGGAACTGGTTATTCTAGCTCTGCTACTACTGAAGTGAATGGGACCAGCTCTGCAGTTACCAGCTTCATCCTCTACAAAAAAAAAAAAAAAAAAGCCCATATTTACAGTTTACATTAAGTCAAGACACTGTCAAACTATGCAAAATCTTGTTAAGAGTCAAATTAGGCCATGCTATTTTGTGATACACCCTTTTCTGGAAAGTCACATCCCCTTTTGAAGAAAGGTGTAGAGGATTTATCAAGAATTAGAAGTACCAAATTGAGCCAAACTTTTGTTCAGTTTACAACAATATCTAGGTCAGGGCACTCCAGCTGCTATGAAACTACAACTCCCAGCCTGCAAACATACTTGGCAGTTCTTCCAACTACTGTAGAAATAAATAGAGCATTCTGAGAATTGTAGTTTCAGAATAGCTGGATTGCCAAAGGTTGTTGATCCCTGGTCTAGGTGCACCAACATTAGTAAATGCGGGAAATTTGCGTAGTGGATAGAGATGGTTAGTGCAGTACTGCTCCCATTCACTTCAATGGGAACAGAGCTGCCTTAACCACACAAAATAGACATAGCTGTAGTTGTGGCTCCTGAGTTAATTCAAAACAGCCGATAGGCAGGGGTGTGGTGTGTCAAAAACTGCCAGTTGGACATTGCTGGCCTATTCTGAGGATAGGCACCAATATAAAAGCCTCTTAACAACAACAAAAACAACAACAACAGATTGTTGAAGCAACAAGAACCTCCAGTTTTGGACAGGCATATATGGACATTCACATTTTTTGTGAAAAGGAAAATTCCTTAGTAAAACAGTTAAAAAAGGTAAAACTTTTTCCTCTCCTTTGGCTTGCACACAGCTTTTTCTGTTACTGGACATATTTGTTGACAAAGCAAATTCTTTTTAGACGACAGTAAAGGTCAATATGCTATTATATTTATTGAACAATTAAACTATGCAACAAGCAATTTTAACTTAAGCCTGTAGGCAAGACTTGGATTATTAAATAATGCATAGCTACGTTGTGTTCCTTGTATTATGTTTATGAATAACATAATAACCGTGCAGTCTTTATTAAAGTTCATAAGAAAAAATATATCATTTAAAATGTAGTAGAACAGCCCAGATTGTATTCTCTAAGTACGTGTCATTTTCTGAAGCAACACTTTTCATAGTTTGTGGATATATTTTAACCCCCTTCAGGACTGAGCCATTTTTCACCTTAAGGGCGGTCAGTATGATTCCATTACAGAAAAGTCAGGCAGAGGCACATAGCCTTGTCAATCATGAGAACGCTGTGCACTTACTAAGTCCAGAACGCACAATCCCTCTCTCACGTGGAGTATGATTCCCACAAGGGACATGCTTGTGCGAAAAAGCCAAGCTAAATTTTGAAAATCTGACATGTGTCACTTTATGTGGTAATTTTGGAATGCTTTTACTTATCCAAGCTATTCTAAGATTATTTTCTCATACCACATTCTACTTCATGACAGCGGTAAATGTCAATATATTTCACCTTTATTTTTTTTCTATTCAAAATTTACCTCAAATGTGGAAAAATTTCCAATTAAAATTTCTCTGCTTTTAAGACATGTAGTGATACCTCATGAAATAGTTATTACTTACATTTTCCATATGTCTTCTTTATATTGGCATAATCTTGCAAAAAATTTTTGGGGGGTGTTAGATGGAGTACAATTAAAAACTCCAATAGTTAAAAAAAAAAAAAAATTGTCACGTTTCATATTTTCCATAGAACTTTAGCTGACATCTGGAGATGGCATTTTTAAAGCTAAAAAAAAAAAAATAATAATAATTAAAGGCCAGCGTAAATTTGTGTATGAATGTACTCCCAGTCTGGTTTCACACTTTTTATTAGCCATTTTTGCTGTACTTTTTTTAAGCACCCAGATGTTATTTTCTATAGCAAATTATTAAATTTACTACAGTGTTTTATGTTTTTGCATCGCTTTTGTGCATTTTGACTAAAATGCATCATACTCTGTGTATGGCTTTTGTTTTTTAACTTAAACGTCTATACGGGTACTGAAAATTGCATTGAGATATATATATATATATATATATATACATACATACATATACACACACACACACACACACATTATATATATATATATATATATATATATATATATATATATACACACACATACACACACATATATATACACACACATACACAATATTTTATTGATGCCAGAATATTGTGCCTGTACCATATTTATTTTGTGCGAAATTTATGACAAGTGTGTATTTGGATTGTTAAATGTGTCTAAGGCCCCTTTTACAATAGCGAGTATTCCGCACGGGTGCAATGCATGATGCGAACACATTGCACCCGCACGGAATCCGCACCCATTCATGGGTCTGTGTACATGAGCAGTGATTTTCATGCATGACTTGTGCGTTGCGTGAAAATCGCAGCATGTTCTATCTTCTGCGATTTTTACACAACGCTGGCCCCATATAAGTTAATGGGGCTGCGTGAAAATAGCATTGCATTCGCAAGCAAGTGCTGATGCGATTTTCACGGATGGTTGCCAAGAGATGTTGTTTGTAAGCAGTTTTTTATCACACATGTGCAAAACGCAGTAAATCACATTGCACCCGCGCGATAAAAACCGAACAACTGAACGATATCGCAAACAAAACAGAATGGACTTGCTTGGGAAATCTCTCAGTTTTCACTGAACGCATCCGCAAAGTAACCGGATCGTCTGCAAGGGACCTAAATCTCTAATCTTGCATTAATACATGATGTACAGTATTTCTAGAGGAAGATGAGGCACAATATGTTACAAGATGCTTTTTGCATCATAATGTGCCACAAGGCATTATACTAACATACTTAGATGAATTTTTGGTGCTAGTATGGTTACAGGCCTGAATTGTGTCCATATTCCCAAGAAGGCAGCATACTACAGGTGTTCCATGGGAATTGACAACAGTTAGTCAAAAAGTGTGAGGTACGGGACCATTATAAATGGCATTGACAATTTTCAAGGACAGCCGCAGGGTAAATTTTCCAAACTTTCAGCTCACATTTTTTATATTTAAAGAGCCAAAGTGATACCTTGAACATAGTAGCTGAAGCGTACACAGCATGTGCAGCAACTGTGAGCTTCGCTAGGTTCACATCACCGTTTAGCTTACCGTTCCTTTGCTCCATCACAAAAACAAAACAAAATATATATCTTACAATAACAGAAAAATTAATGGTGATATGAACATAGTCTAATATGCATTTTGGAACCTTGTATCTCAGTCTGGTTTACATGTGCCACAGTGGATACACTCGTTGCCATACTGCAGTACAGTGAATATTAATAGCCTTGGATATATTGGCTTTTTTTTATAAAGCGGTTAGGATCATTTTTTTTTAATGCTCACTCCCCCCCCCCCCCATGAGCATGTGTGGTCCAGAAATGACGCTCTGTGTGCTAGTGTGATCCTTGGTCCTGGACACCGTTTGTCTTGCAAGAGCACACAGCATTATAGTTAGCGATGAGTGAAGTTTTCAAAATTTCAAAAGTTTGTTATGCATTATTTTGTAGCAAATCGCATTCCATTGTATGGGGAGGGGGCACAATGACAGGGAACGGCGATCACGTCAGCACGCACAAGAACTGGCACATTTTCTTCCCTCAAGATAGATATGACAATCTCTCCACAGTCAAATGGATGCGGTGAGTATGTATTTTTTATCGCCATTTCAGGAAAAATTGATTTGTTACCAAGACATTCAGATTTGTGGCAATTCAAATTTTTCTTGAAATTTGGATCGAATTCCACTTTGTCAACTTTGATTTTCGGAACACTAATTATAATGATTTTTAATGCCGGGTGTCTCTGCTTGACCTTACTTATAAAGAATCACAATGACAGCATTATTTTATTATGATCCTGTAGAAGGAAGGTCATACATAGACACACAGCATTATAAATCAGTACAACACCGTGCGCTCCTGCAAGACGAGAAGTGCCCAAAATGGAGGATCATGGTTAGACACCGAGGGCGATTTCCAGACTGCACATGCTCATGTGAAACGGCTGTGATAATTCCTGCCAGGCCAGCACTGCACTCTCCAGTGTAATTACATTGCAGGCATTTTCTGGATCATGTGATCCTAGCCTGGTTACAATCCACAACGTACACGGGTTTCACTTGTGCAGTCAGGCAGCCTAGGGCGCAGTGAGCAGTCACGGGTTGTGACAAGGATCGAATTACGTACCGAGTGTACAACATGTGATCCAAGAAGTGGCCACAATGTAAGTACACTGAACAGTGCAGCGCTGGCCAGGTAGGAATATCTAAGTGCTTAATCACATAAAGGAGGAAGGGGGGGGGGTACAAGGCACTTGGGAGGAGATTTATCAAACTGGTGTAAAGTAGAACTGGCTTAGTTGCCCATAGCAAACAGATTCCACCTTTTATAGCTCCTTTGGAAAATGAAAGGTGGCATGTGATTCATTGCTAGGGGCAACTAAGCCATTTCTACTTTACACCAGTTTGATAAATCCACCCCTCTATTTTGAAACAATAAGGAACAGAGATCTAGAACATTACCAGGGCATTGAATATACAATGCAACAAATGCTACCACAGTGAAATTATAAGGTTAATAAAGGGGATCCATTAAACTGAAGATTGTCAATCACATGCTCCACCTGCCCAGCTCCAGAACATACTCCCTGCACATTAGATTACATGTTCCCTCTAATATTTTCTACATCCTGTTTTTAGCTGTTCGGCATTGGTCAAATCCTTAGATCAGCACTGAATTCAGACTATGATGAAGATACTTACATGAAAGAGCAGTCTTCTTTAACTGTCCTTTAATAAAGTCATTTTCTACTGTAATCACTAGTGTTGATCACGAATTTTCGAATTGCGAATTTTAATCGCGAATATCAGCACTTCGAGAATTCGCGAATATTTAGAATATCGCAAAATATATTCGCAATCGCGAATATTCGCTCTATGCGAATTTTTTATATGCAAATTTTCGCATGCAAGAAAATAATGGCAAATTCGCATGAATTAGCGTAAAAATCGCATAAATTTGCATAAAATTCGCATAAGCTGGTATTTAAAAGGTATCTTAAATGCCAGTTTATGCGAATTTTTATGCTAATTTATGCGAATTTTTATGCTAATTTATGCGAATTTTCGCAAACAAGAAAATAATGGCTAGAGATTACGAATTTGCGAATTTTCGAATATATGGCGAATATTCGCCCAAATATTCGCGAAATATCGCGAATTTGAATATTGCCCCTGCCGCTCATCACTAGTAATCACTCAGAATGTGACCTCTGTCAAGTTTTTCATTCTGCCATCCATCTTACATTGAACAGTTTACACAACAATCTAAAAATACGCATCAGACAAAATTAATTTAATAAAATTTCTAAAAAGGCCTCAGTAGTCAGTTAAAGAAATAAACCATATATGCACTCAATGTCTGTAGCTTGACACCTTTAAGAAAAGGACATTCTAATAGGCATAAAAAAAATTATATTGCTTCATGACAATAGTAAAATGAGACCCATCTACATTTTATCATACTCAGCCCCTCTGAATTGGTTCATTAACCCGAAGTCTTGTCTTCTAAATGTAGAGCAAGGCAAGGAGTAGGCAGTCAGCACAATGTATGGTTCAAAAAAAAAAAAAAAAAAAAAAAGCCATTTACAAGCATCAAGACATTAATTAGTGGCTCATTGTCTCTTGTGCATTCGGTGTCTGTATGTCTCTATGGCCGTTCCACAAAAAGTATTGAACATGTCCGTAATGCATACAATAATAGGACTCTATTAGGGACCTGCTGTTCTGTTCCACAAAATGTTATTCGTATTTTGCAATTTGTAGTAGTCCGCAAACCAGCCACGGTCGTTAGTGATGAGCTGCATGGGCAATATTAGGATTTACGATAGTTTGCAAATATTTGTTTGAATATTCTTCATATATTCGTGAATATTCGTATTAGAGATTATTCTATTGATTGCAAAAAAAAAAAAAATCGCCAATGTAATATCCGCTTAATGCGAATATTCTAAAGCACAAATATATAGCACTATATTGAATATAGTGCTATATATTCGTTTAGAATAATCATATTTTTTCCAATTTAATTGGCCCAAAAGCAACTTAAGCAGGGAGGAATCATCACTTCAGATAGGAAAAAAAAAAAAAAAAAAGACGAATATTCTAAAAAACGAATATATAGCACTATATTCTATAGTCGTGTTTTAGAATATTAGCATTACGTGAATATTACATTGCCGGTTTTTTGCATAAGAGAAATTGAATGAAGAATATTTTAATTCACTACAGACTACAATAATACAATATTGCAGCCTTCTCACATTGGACCACAAGCAAAAAACAGGTAGGTATACTATGTAATGGGTTCAGATGAAAAAAAAACAAAAAAAAACAAAAACAAAAAAAAACAAAATATTCGTTTTTACGAATATATAACACTATATTCAAAATATTCTCAAATTCTCAAAGTGCCGATATTCGAGATAAAAATTAGCAAATTTGAATATTCGTTTTCCACACCAACGGTCGAGTCCATGAGCCTTTATGCTAAAGATTCCAAGTGCTTGTTTGCTTGTTTGTATGGAAATGGCTTGTCTCACAGCAAAAGTCCACAATTTCTGTATGTGTGATCAGCGGTTGCGATATACAGGTATTACTGATCACTGATGCTAGGCTGGGTCACGTGATCCTGATCTCATGGGTCTGGCATGTTTGCAACATACTTACCCGCCACTCCATTGTGAGTGTCGCCTACTTGTGTACCTCTTTTTCCATCTGGGTATCGCTGCCGTTTCACCCCAAGAACTACCTACTGCACCAGCTATTATTTATGGGCAACACGCAAGTAGCTATGACATTCTTGTAAGGACAGCATACAGTTATTTAGTTATCTTTAATGTGCAGTTCCTAGGAGGTGAATCACCCACATTATTTTTATGAACCATTAATGTGGGGGACCTGCAAATATCAATTGATGGTTTATGCAAGGCAGCACATTTACTGTAATATCTGTAATACAGAACTATGATGGGGGAGACACCCATGTTGTGTATATTGACCATTAACTGTGTCTTTTAATGAGTTCTATCGAATTGGTGACACTATTTTAAGTGTACTTGTTTGTCCCCTGATGAGCCCTAGACTGAGTCGGGCAAAACGCTTTGGGACTGAGACAATATGGTATTGATACATTAATATCTAATATAGTGATGAGCGGCAGGGGCAATATTCGAATTTGTGATATCTTGCGAATATTCGTCATATATTCTCGAATTTGAGAATTTGCCAATATGGTCTTGATTGCGAAAATCGGCAATGTAATATGCACATAATGAGCATGCAATACAGGCGTGGGTCACTATAGCTACATTTTTCAAGATGCCCGAAGTTTCCTGAGACTGGAGAAAATGGTTGGCACGGCAGAACATTACAATAGCTTTATATGCAGATAGAGTGCCCCAATATATTTGCAATTGCGAAATACACAATACATGAAACTTCACATTTTAACAGGTCTGGCTACATCTTACTGATTGGTGCACTAAGTATTGTTGTGAACTTGTGACATCACAGCACTATGTTTGTAGCATGTATGTATGGACTGCAGAACCAGCTACACTATATCACTATCTAACCTACATTGACTATCTCCCACTAACTATCTGTATTATATATAAGCTAACTATCTAATGTAATGTGACACAGGAAACAGAGCACAGCAATGACACTTCTGTCTCTCAGAACTGTAATAAACTACAGAAAATGGCTGTGGGGAGGTTCTTATTACTAAAGGGGTAGGCAACTTTCCTTTTGGTTGCTAGGGATGTTGCTAAGCTCAGACAAAAGACATTGCAACCTTCTCATTGGCACACAAGCAAGAAACAGGGAGGGATCATGGGTTCACATGAAAAAAAAATCTAGAATATTTTAAAATTATGAATATATATCACTATATTTGAAATCTTCCCAAATTCTCAAAGTGGCGATATTCGCGATTAAAATTCGCAATTCAAATATTAGCGCCCCTTAACTAATCTTATATAATATTGTATCATTCTACTTACCATCGACTTGGTAATTGTGTTAATGGTGTTGTATGTGGAGTATAGTTAATTTTTATTATTTTCTTTACTCACATTGGGATGATTACCTTTGGTATATATTGGTTTATTATTTTGTGTACCTGTGGTAGCCGATTCATAATTTATTTAGAGGCCACTTATTAAGTGGGCTACTTATCCCTATCAGGGCCATCCTAGGGCACGCATGAGTTTCCCGATACGGGATCACCCCTATCAGGGTGGCTATTCCGTTTTATAGGTGGGGTTGACAGTATAGGGCGAGTTTTAGGCATAATTGCCCCATCCATCAACTGACCCGCACCCATGCCTGTATAACTGCACGTTACACTATTATGGATTTGTTTTTATTTTTTCTATATCATTATATACGATTTAGGGTTCTTTTTAATGGATTTATATTAAAGGCTACGTTTTAATAGGGCAGTAGTCTGAGATTTTCGTTGGTAATTTACTACCTTTAGCAATTGGACTCTTTGACAGGTTATTGTCCTAGCTGTGAATTCTCACCATTTCTGTATGACAGGTGCCACCAAATATAGGCTGATGGAAAAAGGCAAGCTAACAAACAAATAATAGTACTCAAAACAAAGTGCCCACCTTGGCCAGAAAGGGTACTTCCACATATACATTGTGAACTAGCAGAGGAACAGACTTCCGGAGTTAACTGTATCCGGCATAGTCAGATACTGCGGCATAATCAGATCCCCATGTAGTATTTTTTGTCCAGTCAAAAGCTGGCATTTATGCCAGAAACTCACAAGATCCCCATCAGATATCATTATAGTCATTAGCAATCCTGTGATGCTCTGCAGTGTTCGGCTACATCACTGGCAGTCTGTTCCTCTGCTGGGGCAGCACATATGTGAACATACATCCCCTTAGATTATATAGGGTACGTTCATAACGCATATATACACGCACCCTTGCTGGTCCTACCTCTATTATATAGCTGTGTGCAGATCCTAGCAGAAAAAAGACGACATTAGCTCACCATTTTACTGAACCTTGGCCAAGAACAATTTTACACTGGCTAGTCCACACTACCTCAATGTTAAAAACAATATTGACATTAAAGTGTACCTGTACTTTTAAGAAAAACTTTTGATATGACATAGTGATGTATGCCGATTGCTAAAATGAGGAGAAAGAGGTGCTCACACAGATCACTGTCTCTTCCTTGTGGAAAATTGACTCTATAAGCCCATCTCCAGTCAGTGTCCTGCAGAGAGGAGAGGCAACACTAAGTGCTTCTTTCTCCTTGGTTTAGCAATTGGGGGTGTTATTTTTTTGTATCCCCACCTATCAAAACTTTTGATACATTATGAAACATCAGAAGTTTTTTTATAAGCACATGTACACTTTAAGTTAGCATTAAATGCTTCTGTTCTGAAACGGTCAATGCTGGAAACAGAGGCGCAACTTAACACTTTATGCCACAATGCAAAGACTATCGAAGGGCGCCCACCTACAGCTGGCCAAACACATTACATGTATGTTGGCCAAACCTACTGATTTTAGCAGGACCTGAAGACCACCAAATCTGTATAAGTGCCTCCCAACACTCCAACAACAGATGTCAGGGAGATTACAAATTGAACAGTTTCAATTGCCCAATGCTATTTTCTGGTGAGAACAAATGCTACTGTAGCTTGCCTGAGGCGTTATAGCTGTTGGATGAATTAGCATTTGCCCGAAATTTACAGTATCTTATGTGTATGGTCAGCATACCATGTGCCACTTATAATGCTAGTGTCTTCTTATGTGGCAGAGGGGCTTTAGTGTCACATCAGTGACATGACCAAGTATATGACAGCTAACACCATACCCACTGTTGCTACACTCAACAGGGGGGCTGAACATGTGAACTGAGTCATTTTCCAAATGACATTAGAAAATAAAATTTCTAATTCAAAAAGTGAAATCCAACTAGTTGCTATGGGAAACTATTCTTTCTGGCTGCAAGTGCAAGACTCCAAAAGATTTACAACATCACTGCGACGCCATTCTATCCACAATGATAACACAACGGACTACCTCAGGCGACTGTAGAGGCAAAGGTGTAGTCAGTGATGTCACCTCTTTAAGGCCAGCTATCCAGAAAAATACACAATACCCAATGTGTATTAATAGGTTTCATTAGGATTATGGTTCCAAGTTATAATGAAATCATAAATGAAACATAGATGTTCCTTTATCACTTGTCTTATGCAATAGTAGACATATCCTATTAAAAAGGTATTGTACCATTTAATTAGAAAAGGACTATTTTACAAGTACTGCTCATAAACCCATTTATGGCGTGTCACTACTAATTTCTTGGCTTACACTAAAATGGCACTATGCGAGTCTCCACGTACTGTAGTAAGATAAGGAAATCAATTTTTCCTCCCATGAGACAGTACTCCTGTACAATAGATCTTTAAATGCCACCACTTATTGAAGAGGAAAAGGAAAATACTATTAATTAGGCGAGCACTGAAATCACAATTGCACATTTTATCAATACCTAGACACAGAATAAATTACTCACCAGAATTTGGGATTTTATTTTATGTCCTGTGTTTATATATAATAAGCGACTTATTTTATTATAGATTTTTTTATCTTTAAGTTGATATGTGACAATTTACAATATGGTTTGGTAAAGATGAAAATTACCCTTACCGGTAATTGGATTTTCCCCACGCCTCCACAACGGCACCACCTGGAGGGAACCCCGCCTTTCCAGGGACAGGAAACAACTGAGATCAGCCAATAAAAGGCCCCCATCCTCTTACTTTCTCCAGCTAACCTAGGACTCAGAGGTAGATTCCACAATTTAATAAATGTTGAAACATAACAGAAACCAAAATAACTTGATCCAGTTGCATGAAAGAACAGAAAAAAAATAATTACCATCTACCATAGAGAATACCTGGGTGGAATTTCTTGTGCCATTGTGGAGGCTAAAGAAAAATCCAATTACTGGTAAGAGTCATTTTCATTGTTTCCCCATGTTTCCATCTGGAGGAATAACAGAGAAACAATCGGGGGGTAGATGGACTCGACCAGGTGGCAGACCGACAAATGTCCTCAAGGGAAGCAGAGGCACCCTTCTACCCAAGAAGTGGTCAATGCTCTAGTGGAATGAACCTTTAAACCAGAAGGAGGAGAAACTCCTCTCGTTCTAACCGAAAAATACAAGGCTTAATCCACCGAGCAATGGATGCCTTGCCTGCCGCATTTCCCTGATTAAGTCAAAGTTATTGGATCAACAATTGATTCAACTTCCTGAGGTAGTCAATTCTAAATATTGGAGAACACATCTCCTGATGTTCAGGTTCTGGAACAACTTCTCTATTTCATAAACTGCCTAGGAACAAAAAAAGAGAGATTTCTGGTTGACAATGGAATCTAGAAACAACCTTCGTGAGAAATTCAGGAGAATGTCTCAAAACAATCCTATCCTCAAGAACTGTTAAGTAAGGCGGAAGAATTGAAAAAGCCTGAATCTCACCCACTCGTCTAGCCGTTGTAATAGCTAACTAAAAAGTTGTCTTAAGGGTCAACATCTTCAGGGAGATATCACTGATAGGCTCGAAGAGGGGAATGCATCAAAACAGAAAGGACCAGATTCAAGTACCAAGAAAGAACACAAGAGGATCTAAAGACATGACAAAGCCTACTTGTCCCCTTAAAAAAAATCTTCTGACTAAGTCCACATCTGCTAATTTTGCCCCCATAAAAGGTACTCAGAGCCGTCACCTGAACTTTCAGTGTACTCACTCTCAAACCTGGGAGGGGTCCCAGGCATCTTTCACGAATCGTAAAAAGGTTTCGAAAGATTTCAGGTAAATTTTTTAGGTCACCGGTTTTCTGCTCTGCATTAAAGTGTTAATGACCGCATCCTAGAGGCAATTCTTTTCCAAGATGGCCTGCTCAACCTCCAGACCGTCAGACTGAGCTGAGGAACTTTGGGATGAAGTATCGGACCCTGAGACAAGAGGTCTGGTCTAAGAGGAAGAATCCAGTAATCTTCTCCCGCTAACCAACTGAGTATAGGAAACCCGGCCAAAATGGTGCAATCAGGATGACCCAAGTTCCCTCTTCTATGATCTTTGTTACACCTTTGGAAATAGCGGGAATGGAAGAAAAGCGTAAAGGGAACCTCTGGGCCAAGAATTGATAAAGCATCCACTTGTAGAGGTTGATCCCAGAAGGAATTTTTCCAACTTCTTGTTTTTTCTTTGAAACTAATAGATCGATCTCTGGAAGAACCCATCTCACACAGATCTGATTGAATACCTCCGAATTCAGACTCCATTTTCCCTCTCTTAGCTTTTCTCTTCTCAAAAATTCTGCCATTACATTTTATTTTCCTTTTAGATAAACGGCAGAAAGAGACAGTAAATTCTCTTCGGCCCAGATAAAGATCCTTCTCGCTATCAGAGAGAAAATGTCTTTTTGTTCCCCCTTGTTTGTTTAGATAAGCCACAGCGGTGGTATTGTCTGACAGAATTCTCACATGGTTCAGACAGATCAAGGGAGCTTCAAGGCCCCATTCATGTGCACTCCCCAACCCTGCTAGCTCACGTCAGTTGCGATTACTAGTTGATTTGTCTGCCGCCATTTCACTCCTTGGGACAGATTTTCCCATCTGACCCACCATGACAGAGAGGCCTTTACCTTGGACGGAATTCTTACTCCTTTGTTTAAAAACGCCTGCCTTCTGTCTCAGGACTCTAACAGGAAAGACTGAAGAACTCTTGAGTGGGCTTGTGACCACTTCACCGACGAAATGTTAGAGGTCATGAGGCCCAGAATTGTCATGATTTCTCCCAGGGCTCTGTTCAATCGCTGACACTTTAGCATCTTCTGAATTAAGTCTTCCTGTAAGGGGAGAAAAGATGACATCTGACGAGAATCCAGAAGAACTCCTAAAAATATCCTCCTCTGTTCAGGAAGAAGATTTGACTTCTGAAAATGCATTATCCAACCCAGATCTGAAAGGGTGTCTAATACCATTTGAAGTTGTACCAGCAGGTTCTTCTCTGTTAGAGCAGAGATAAGAAAGTCGTCCGAGTAGGATACTAATAAATTTCCTGCCAGATGAAAGAACTTCAATACATCTGCCACTATCTTTGTAGAGATTATCGGTGCAGAGCACAGACCGAGAGGTTAGAAATTTTTCCAAAGCCAATCCAAACTGGATCAGCCCAACGCCATCCCCCCCTTGGATTTTTGACGTCTGACATTTTTGGGGGCGAAAGGAGCGTCTTTGGTGAAAGAATTTTGACTCCGTGGCAGTACCAAACACTCGATTCCACACAGGGAAAAGAACAATCTATTCTTAGATTATGTATCTCCTGACCAAGATCTCAACCAGATCGTTTATCCCAAAAACTGGAATCCTCTTCAGAAAAGGAGACTTCCTCTTAAACATCTTAGATGCAGCTTGCCTCTTTTCGGGATGTTTCCACCCATTCAGTATGTGTCCTAATTTTACTATGAGCAGGAAAAAAAAAAAAAAAACTGTCTTTTCCTGTCAGTCAGCCCCAGAAACATTTGGTCCTGAACAGAAAGAGGCTTTTTGGATTCTTCCAAATTTATCGTGGCCCTGATTCCATATCCTCAATGGAACAAAGCAGATGTCCTGAGACATTCTCCAAGACACTAGAGTTCGCATCAGAAAAAAATTTCTCCTTCATCATCAGAAACCTGCTTCTCCAGTATAATAGTTTTAGAAGTGGAGGCTTTAGGAGAAACGGCAGATAGCTTTGCTTCAACTGCTGCACCAACTTCCTCTTTAATCACGGCTCTTAAGCTGTCTACTAGAGAAGGAGTTTCTTCAGAGACCAACTTGTTAATTCAAATTGAAATAGAATGGGCCTGCACTCTAACATAGGAATTAGATAGATTAGGTAGATTTTATAGATTTATTGGCAGATATCTCAGATAAAATATATTTGTATTACAAGTAAAATAAGATAAAATACTAGTCTATGTATTCTAGTGATATATAGTGAAATACATACGATTCATACATTTAATTCATAAATTTCATGAAAAAATAAATAAAAAATACAAAATATTAAAAAAGGGGTACAGTATTCGGTCTCGAATGTCTCTGTGAGGAAGCAATATATGTCTGTCTCTTCGAAGAATATATCTGAAAAAAATGTATATATATATATATATATATATATATATATATATATATATATATATATATATATTCAGAGCTATAGATAGATAAATATATGTCTCACAAGTAAACCCTAATGCACCTGCAGGTGTGTTTATAAATATTGTAATTCCATGTTATCTCCGATCCAGGTACAGTTTTCCTTAAGTTACTCAAAAATAGAGTTTTCCTATGAGCAGTTCCCAATCAGCTGTGTTATTCCAAACTGTTATATTTGCAGGTTTATTAAATTGCCAGTTTAGGTTGCCGGTAAATGCAAGTGATGTTGTCTTCTATATAATCCTTTGATCCAAATAGGTAATGGTTGCGGTAAAAATTGCAATATAACAGGAGGGCTACTTACTATAAGCTGTACTGCCGATTAGAAAAAAAGAGCCAAAAATAGAGAGCCGTCACCAAAGAGGAGACGTAGCCAAAAATCCCCTGTGTATTGAAAGGGAGGAAGGATAAAAGAAGCCATAACAACATCAAGTCCCGGGAGGAGGCTTACCAGGCTGGATGGCCTTGAAGTTTCAGTGGCCTTGCGTGTGGGTTCATTCTCCGCCTGTGAAGACATTCTCCCGAAAGAAAGACACGCTGCTCCACTGCAGAAGGGATGAACGCTTATGCACTGGCATTCAACCTTCCTAACTACCACTTCCTGGATCGCTTAATGGTTCGGAGACTGCAGGAGCACTTCCTGCCCAAAGGAAAGCCCCCAGCCACTGCGCCATACGGTTCCCGACCTGAGAACACGGAGAGAAGCCCGGGTTGCCAGCACATACTGGACTTATGCCAAGAGGAGGGAGGAGCGATCCATCTTGCTCCGTGACCCCCCCCCCCTCCTACAGCGGTCCCTCAGAAGAACCAGGAAAACCAATCTAAAGGCCCTGCTTTCCACATGTTTATCCACCACCTGTCTTGAAAGGGACAGAAAACAACTGTTGGCAGATCTCACAGTTGTATCCTGTCCCTGGAAAGAGGAGGTTTCCTCCAGGTGGTGCCATTGTGGAGGTGTGGGGAAAATAGTTACCACCTCCACATCAGATATATTGAAATGTGTAACACATAGAAATACAATTTATCCTAAGCCAACAAAATAAAACTATAAACTGTATAGTAAATATATGGCTGAAGTTTAATGATTCATGTGGTGCCTTGTTCTTAAGGTATTGATTTGTAAACTAAGTCTGTGGGTGCTGTTTACAGCATGCAATTAAATGAGCTGAATTAGAAATATTATAAGCAGTAAACAGTATAGATCCAGATTGTGTCCAATTTGCATTTTAAAGCCTTATGTGCATTATTGAGAACCAGAAAATAAAATGTATCAGAGGACTATCAGGGTTAGAACCTCACAAGACATTTCATTAAAATCTCTATGATTCAAGGCCTAGAAGATAACGCATCATAATAATAATTCTGCATTAACAAATGACTGGTGGCTGTGTAGAGTTAAGGTTGTGCAGCGCTACCATATTGATGACTAGAGATGAGCGAATAAAAAAAATATATTGATTTAGCTGCTTCACCGAATTTTACAAAACAAATTTGCTTTGTGGCGAATTACTTTATCAAGAAGCGCATTTCTTTGTAAGTAGTTTGTGCAATGACAGGGAGTGGCGATTGCGCCGCTTCCCATCATTGTAATCCTCAGATGCCGCATTTTTACAGGATCAAAGCATCCAATATAAATAACAGAGTGTAAAATAAAAAGAGATCATATTTACGCAATCCATTTGCTCGCGACGGGCCAGCTGCCATCGTACTTGAAGATGTGACTGAAAATGCAGCCCATGACTATTAAACACCTATCCTCAGCACTGCACAAGCCCTTTAAGGAATATTAACCCCTCAAGTATGCAATCAAGTTTGGCAACGTCATCATGCACATTGCAGTTCCTGCTAAATGAAGATAGAGACTGCTGCAGCACGATCAAGTGGATGAGGCAAATTTATATTTTTTTTGAACCCCCAAATGGCCATATTCTTTTGCATTCAGTCTTAAGAATGCCATTTTCCCATATAACCATGTTATAACAGAAAATAATAAAAGTGAAGGTCAGGACACCATTGACTTCAATGAGGTTCCGGAACAAGTTCGGGTTCCGAACCCAAACTTTGACAGGTTTGCTCATCCCTATCCATCATCAACTTCTATCTAATGTGTATAGGCACCTTAAAAGGGTATTCAGGTAGGTACAACTTATCTCCTATCCACAGGTTAGGGGCTAACAGATCAGTGAGGGTCCTACTGCTGGGACCCCCACTGATCACGAAAACAGTCCCCATACCCCTTGCGGCACCCTAAAATGACAGGAGTGGCCAGTAACATGCTCGCAGCTGCTGCATTAATTGCTATGGGAGTTCCAGATATAGCTCAGTACAGTGCTCGGTTATCTCCAGAACTCCCATAGAAATGAATGCAGCGGCTGCGCGCATGTGTGACCGGCTGCTCTGGTCATTTTAGGGGTGCAGCAAGGGGTACAGTCACATCGTTCTCATGATTGGTGGGGGACCCAGTGGTAGGTCCCCCAATGATCTGATAGTTATCCCCTAACTGGTGGATAGGGGATAGTTTGTACCTACCAGAATACCCCTTCAAATTTTACACCATTTACATTTTAGACAGGATTAGTAAATCGGCACCTGTTTCCAATAATCTCAGTCGTGAAAGAGATGTTCAGTATAATATAATATGGGGAAGCATTGAAAACTAATCCAGGCAACAACTCCATAGAGTTTATAGGTTCTTAAAGCTTATTTGTCAGGTTCCTTTAGGCACTCTAGCAGTCTTTAAAATCACAGTTTAATTGACTGGCAATGACTAACAATCTGCATTCATCGAGTATTGGTAACAGCAAAGATAGAACTATCAAGGTTTGCTCTTTGTATAGTTCAAATATACACAGTTATTCTCTCTGTAATATATAGGAGAGAACAGATTTCAAAAGGATAACTAACGTATTTGAAAAACACCAATTATGCCATTACCTAAAATGCAATTACACATTATGTATAACAAAGAAGGGAATGATAGGTCGTGTTTGCAAGCATGATAGTAAGCAGCTTACAAGTGAAGAAGCCAATACATAAATAAAAATAAGGATAGAACTTCATACAGTATATGTAATGCATTTGGAAAGTCAAGATCCTTTCACTTTTTTTGACATTATGTTGTGATCCTGTACTAAAATAAACTCAAGTTTTCTACCATCAATCGGCAGTCAGTACCACTTAAATGGAAGAAGTCTGGAAAAACACCAACTCTTCCTAGAGTGGCCACCCCACAAAACTAAGCAATCAGAGAAAAAGAGGCTTGGTAATAGACATGACCAAGAACTCAATGTAGAGAGTCTCTCCTCAGGAAAAGTCATAGACCATACAGAGCTTGCAAAAGAGCACATAAAAGACACTCAGACTAAGAAACAATATTCTCTGGTCTGATGAAACCAAGATTTAACTTTTTGGCCTCAATGTCATGTCTGGGAAAAAAAAAAAAAAAAAACTACCCAATACCATCCCTGCAGCATAGTGGTGGCAGCATCATGCTGTGGATGAGTCATTCAGCAGCTGAGGCAGGGAGACTGCTCCATTCTGCTTTCCCTCAACCCTGACCAAAGTAAAGAAATAACCTTATAGAAAACATAATCCAGAGAACTCCAGCCCTCAGACTAGGCTGGAGGTTCACAGTCCAACAAGACAAATACCCTAAACACATAGCTAAGACAATACTGGAGTGGCTTAGAGAAAACTCTTTGAATGTCCTTGAGTAGTGAGCTAGAGCTCTGACTTGAACCCAATCAAACATCTCTGAAGATACCTGAAAATAGCTGTCCACTGACAGTCCCCATCCATCCTGACAGATCTTCAGAGAAGAGAGGAAGAAAATTCCCATATCTAGGTGTGCAAATGTTTTGGAATCATACCGAAAAAAGATTGGAGGCTGTCTGTAATCGCTGCCAAAGTTGCCGGATCCAAGTAGTGAGTAAGTGGACAGAATACATATGTCACTGTAATAGTTTAGTTTTTCCTTTTCAATAAATTAGCAAACATTTTGAAAATTGTGCTTGCACTCTCTCATTATGGGACATTGATTGCAAAATGATTAAAAGAAAAAAAAAAAAACTCAAGTTTATTCTCTATGTTAGCCCAAGGCAGCAACATGATAAATATAAAGAAAGGGAAAGGGTCTAAAGTGTTTCCAAATGGATTGCAGTTTCACCAGTAAACATTTTTTATGAGGAGGCGAAAGGTCTATTTGTCCACCTAATAAAATATTACATGCATATGTTATTCTGTTATTTAATATGTACCTGTGCAGTTGTGTTCATTGTGTGCCCAGTTTGCATACTCAAGACATGTATTTTACCACTTCTAAATGTTAGATCAGCCACTGTCCTTCTTTAAACAACTTGACTACAAAATAATCCTTTTTGACTTTGGAGGTCCCATTTTTATTTTCCTTCTTAGGGTGGTTTCGTATATAGTCAGTCAATTTATTATTTTTAGTGATTTTTTTTTAGGTATGCAGATTAGAGATTAGAACATTTCTTTAAGTTTGCTTAGTCTCCAAATTTTTTTTTAAAAATCTGATTCAGGTGTGAATCGATTGTACACAGGCTCAAACTGGAACAGGGGTACCGGTGAATCCCCTGGTGGGCGGATAGTCTCCCACCCCCTGCATAAGTGGCACATAACACAGTAGACTTATTGCACTACATACACATCTTCAATATAGAGCACCTCAACCAACCCATGTTCATATAAAAACTTGTTAAATTATTAAATTTGAATGTATCCGTACGGTGGGCCCTAGGCACCCCAGTCCGATAAGGGTTATACCTAAATTAAATATGTTCTAATTGCCCTGAATTACAATAAAACACTAAACACTGCTAGGACAGAGAGACAGACACACAGACCACATGTAAGGCTAGTTTCAGACGAGCAAGTTCAATGCGAGAAACACACAATGTGTAAACGTGAGTTTCCTGACTTTCTGTTCTGACCTCTGCTTCTCTGACAGGATCGCACTGCATTATGATCTGTAATGCTCTGTGCCCCTACAAGACATTGAATCTACTGAACTGTTATGATTAGGGATGAGCTAACCCGAACTGGATAGTTCGGGTTCGTACCGAATTTTGGGGTGTTCGTGACACGGACCCGAACATTTACGTAAAAGTTCGGGTTCGTTGTTCGTCGATTTTTATGGCGCATTTTGAAAGCCTGCAAAGCAGCCAATCAACATGTGTCATACTACTTGCCCCAAGAGGCCGTCACAGCCATGCCTACTATTGGCATGGCTGTGATCGGCCAAGTGCAGCATGTGACCCAGCCTCTAAGCTGGAGTCACGTAGCGCCGCACGTCACTCTGCTCTTATTAGTGTAGGGAGAGGATGCAGCTGCTGTGTTAGTGTGAGATTGGGAAAGGATTAACTCAGCCAAAACACTTAATGAAGTGATCTATCTACAGCAGAGAATCATTCAACTTCTGCTAGTTAATTGCTCACTGTTTTTAGGCTGGCCAGAGCGTTTTTCTGCCAGCACAAGTTGCCACCAAGTTCATTGATCCATCAATAGCTTTTTCTTTTTTGGCTATATCCTACATCAGAGGCTTGGCTGTGCTTATTGTCACCCCTAGAAACTCAGGATAGAATCTTATATATTTTATTGAGGGGTGAAAGTCACTTCCAAAAATAGCAATCCCCAAAATCTGGTGTTCTAGCTGTGGCTAGCCAAGTGTAATACTGTCTGGCAAAGAATATATTTAATTTTTCTGGGGTAAAATTCAATTGCAAAAATAGCAATACCCTAAATCAGTGGTTTCTGCTGTGGCAGAACAAGTGTTAGTGTCCGTCAAAAGATAGCTTTTGTTCTGGGGTGAAATTCAATTGCCAAAATCGCAATACCGTAAATCTGGTGTTCCAGCTGTGACTGAACAAGTTTAATATTATCCTTCAAAGGATAGATTGTTCTGGGGTGAAATTCACTTGCCAGTATAGCAATACCCTGAATCTGGTGTCCCAGCTGTTGCAGGTCAAGTGTTAATCTGTCTGTTAAAGGGTATATTACACTCAGCGTGCATCTCCCAGTATATTACAAAAAGTGTTACATTACAATTGCTGAAAGCATAATCCTGTAAATCTGCATGCACTATTGTGCATCTCATAGTGTATTTCTGTCCATAAAAGGGTATATTACACAAGGTTTATATACAAGTGCTGAGAGGGCCATCCTCAATAACTTCATACGCTACCGTGCATCTCCAAGTGTATTTCTGTCCGTTAAAGAGTATATTACACAAAGTGTTAAAATACAATTGCTGAAGGCATAATCCTACATATTTTTTCACACACTACTGTGCATCTCCAAGTGTAAATCTGTCAATAAAAGGATACCTTTCATCCAGGGCCTAAATACTAGGCCTACAATTGATATTCCCCTAAATCAGTGGTTACTGCTGTGCCTGGATTAGTGTAATACGGTACATAAATAAATAGGCAGATAGTGTTAGGTGTTAGGTTAGTCTGTAAAAGAAAGGCCTGAATTTGAAATGAATACATTGGGCCAAATATTTTTTTTCTTATTGTGGTGCTTGGTGAACGGTAACAATGAGGAAAACATCTAGTAAGGGACGCGGTCGTGGTGGTGTTAGTGGACCCTCTGGAGCTGGGAGAGGACGTGGCCATTCTGCCACAGCCACACATCCTAGTGAACCAACTACCTCACGTTCCAGTACCTGCCAGAATTTACAGCTATATTTGATGGGGCCCAATGCCGTTCTAAGGATGGTAAGGCCTGAGCAAGTACAGGCGCTAGTCAATTGGGTGGCCGACAGTGGATCCAGCACGTTCACAACATTATCTCCCACCCAGTCTTCTGCAGAAAGCGCACAGGTGGTGCCTGAAAACCAAGCCCATCAGTCTGTCACATCACCCCCATGCATATCAGGGAAACTGTCAGAGCCTGAAGTTATGCAGCAGTCTCTTATGCTGTTTGAAGACTCTGCTGGCAGGGTTTCCCAAGGGAATCCACCCAGCCCTTCCCCAGTAGTGCACGACATAGAATTCACTGATACACAACCACTGATGTTTCCTGATGATGAGGACATGGGAATACCACCTCATCGGAGTCCGCACATCTCTGATGGCGAAACACAGGTGCCAACTGCTGCGTCTTTTTGCAGTGTGCAGACCGAACAGTAGGTCAGGGAGGAAGACGATGCAGGCGACGATGAGGTCCTAGACCCCACATGGAATGAAGGTCGTGCCACTGACTTTCATAGTTCAGAGGAAGAGGCTGTGGTGAGACTGAGCCAACAGTGTAGCAAAAGAGGGAGCAGGGGGCAAAAGCAGAACAGCCACTGCCAAGAGAGTTCGTCTTCTACTGGCCACCGCCACAAGGGACCGAGCACCCCAAAGGCAGCTTCAAGGAGTTCCCTGGCATGGCACTTCTTTAAACAATGTGCTGACAACAAGACCCGAGTGGTTTGCACGCTGTGCCATCAGAGCCTGAAGCGAGGCATTAACGTTCTGAACCTTAGCACAACCTGCATGACCAGGCATCTACATGCAAAGCATTAACTGCAGTGGAGTAAACACCTTAAAAGAAAGGAACTCACTCAGGCTCCCCCTGCTCCCTCTTCTGCTGCCACCTCGGCCTCTTCCTCCGCCTCGGGACGAATGTTGGCACATGCCGCCCACCAAACAGAGGATGTGCCACCAACACCACCACCTCCGTCCCCAAGCATCTCCACCATGTCACACGGCAGCTGTCACCACGCCACAGCTAACTGCACCACCACCTGATACGGAAAGTGTTAGCAGAAGGCAGCATTTCACTAACATGGTTGAACAGTATGTGTGCATACCCCTCCACGTACTGACTGACGGTTCGGCCCCATTCAACTTCTGGGTCTCCAAATTGTCTACATGGCCAGAGCTAGCCTTTTATGCCTTGGAGGTGCTGGCCTGCACGACGGCCAGCGTTTTGTCTGAACGTGTATTCAGCACGGCAGGGGGCGTCATTACTGACAAACGCAGCCGCCTGTCCACAGCCAACGTGGACAAGATGACGTTCATAAAAATGAACCAGGCATGGATCCCACAGGACCGGTCCATCCCTTGTGCAGAATAGTGGGTGATTTGAAGCCTGATTCTCTGCTATAGGACCTCTCTCCAATTGATATTGCTTAATTTTTATTCATTTTATTTCAATTCATTTCCCTATCCACATTTGTTTGCAGGGGATTTACCTACATTTTGCAGCCCTATAGCCCTTTCCTGCACTATTTTACAGTCTTTTTAGTGCCCAAAAGTTCGGGTCCCCATTGACGGGGCTCCCGAACCCGAAAACTTTCGGGAAGTTCGGCCGAACTTCTCGAACCCGAACATCCAGGTGTTCGCTCAACTCCTGTTACAATTCTAGGCTACCACCTGGGAAAAAAAATCTGGTGGTAGTCTCAAACTGTTCAATCTCTACCCTTGCGCCACTTCTACATACTCCTCCCTGACCAGATTTTTGAGGAAATTTGGGATGAATTCTTAACAGGTAGAATCAATTTGTTAATCTCTAGTCCAAATATTCAAAGTCTATAGTCAATTATTACACCTCAGGCAAATTTTTCATGGCATTTTTTTTGTTGAATATGTGCATTTTTAATGTTTTTACCATTTTTACAAAGACAAATCAGCTCTGCATTATAAATAGGAGTCAAATTAAACTTTTTCTTCACATTTGTCTATTTAGGTAAAGGTCCGTGTACAAATTTATAAAAAAAAAAAAAAGTGGTGCAAGGCAACTGTGAAATTTAGCCCAGGCAAACTATCACATTCTTACATAAAAATTTTAGTCAGCACAAATTCTACTGTACATGGCCAACAGAGTATATTTGCTTTGTTCAACTGTATGTGTAGAAAACCAGTTAAACTTGTTTTAAGAAACTATTCCTGCTGACTAAATCAACACATTAAACCCAGTTCCTTGAAGGTCAAATGACTACAGTAAAGTGGATCAGTCAGGTCACCCATGCCTCTTTAGATGAGGCAGAATATTTATTAAAACTTCCTTTTACAGACAGAAAAAGGCAATTCTCTACTCTAAAATAGGTATGCCAAAGTAGGGGGCCAATTCAAGCCTCTATTTCTGGGACCTACTGTGTCCAAAAATATCAGCCATACTTCAGAGGACAGTGGAGGCAACAATGAGGCTTTACAGAGCTGTCTAAATGTCAGAATTAATGCTGGATTTGTATATTGTATCGTTTCCATACAGTGTGATGTAAACAAAATATGACAAATCATAAGCAATTGACTTTTTGATGATGGGTTCAAAGTTTTTACATCAGTCTCAAGAGCTTCAAGTCATGCCACTGTGGGGTATTGTTATACTACTCTCCAATATTTAAATCTTTATAACCTTCTAGGATAGCCATGAACGGTTTCTTCTTGACCAACAGTCACTAGGATAAAAATGGATAAACTATGGTGTTGTAGGGGTGACAACCCCTATCCTTATACCCAGTTAGGGCATGCAGTCCTCACTTATGAATAAGAGCAGAATGGCACCAACAAGGAGTGCAGTTCATCCCGAATAGACCCATCCGAGTATGAAATGATTAATCATCTTTAGCATAAAACCCCTTTCAATAAATAATTTGGGTGTACAATAAACATAGCAAAATATTACTTCTATAATAGCCTGCAAAACTTCGTTCAAGAGTATCTAGGGTACAATCACACAAGACATAATTTGCAAACACATTGCAGATTTGCTGTAGAAATTAGGAAGAATTCCATATGTTTTATTCATTCATTGCAAAGTGGAAATCTATAACATAAATTGACATGCATATTTTAAATTGCAGTCACAAGTGGATTTCTGTGTGGATCTTTTATGCACACTTTTCATTCATTTTTCCGCTACTATAATTTGCATATTGATTCGTTTTTAGGATAGCTTACCAATATTACATAAGAGAGAATTCCGCCTCCGAGCCCAATCAACTGTATAAAGAGGACGCAGCACTTCATGAGCGCTTAGGCCTCCTTCTAGGTCATGTGACATGTTCATAGGTCTTAAGGCTTAGGCACAACTTGGTCTTATTCAAGTGAATAGGGCTGAGCTGCAATTCCAAGCACAGCCTCTCTTGAACAGGGGGCACTGTGACTGAAGAAGCTGTGGCACTCACCGCAGTATAGTTTTTAAAAAACATTATAGGCTTTGCAGCATCTGAAAACGCTCACTTTTAAAATATTTATCCCATACAGCGAACATAAATAAATAAAAAAGGGGGACGTGGCTTGCCGCTGACCTGCATGGCCGTACGTTAGTGGAGCTCTGACTTCACCTCTCCTTCTGTGCTGCATATCACCCTCTTCTCGGCCCCATTCACCATCCAAAGCTTGGGCTACACCTCAAGAATGACCAGAGGGAAGAGATCAACCAGAGCAAAGGGCAGCCTGGACTTTTAATTTCGACAAAGATTGAGATCCAGCCGAACCGCATATAGCGGGCAATGAGCAGACGCCAGGCGCGCACATGGCGTCCTCATCCCCAGGGCACGTGACAGACCGCGCACTCACCAGCAATGGCGACACTGGCAGCATTCAAGCGAGGTTGCCCTCAACACCCAGCGGGAGTTCCAACGGCTCTTCAAGAGACCGGGCTACAAGCGACGACAGAGATGGTGCCTTACCCGGCGTTGAGCCATCTTTGCCAGCATTTCCCCCCTCTCCGAGTTCATTGCCTTTAGACTGCAGGCCTAGCACGGAGGCACGCTTTACAGGTACTTCACTGACACCTGCATTCCCTTCCAGCTTTGCAGACTCGCTTTCCTCCATAGAAGCATCTGATGAACCTGCATCTGGCTCCCTGCTCAAAAACATGCTGTTGGCATTCAGGCAATCCTTACATAAGGACATTTCTCAGCTATACATACCTTTGCAAGCCCACTTGCAAGACGTAACAGGCAGAGTAGAATACATAGAGCACAAAATGGGGGAATACGCTAACTCCCACAATCAACTGGTGGACTCCCACCATGAGCTCACCGCAGAAGTAGAGGCCCTCAGGGCTAAGGTCACCGACTTAGAGGACAGGTCAAGACTGAACAATATTAAGTTCAGGGGAATCGCAGAAGACATCTGTCCTCCTATCTGCAAACCTTGCCGAAAAAGTTTCTTCCTAACTGTGACTTTAAGGAACTGGTGATCAACCGGGCCCACCATGTAATTAAGCCAAGGGGAGTACCAGACACTGCACCCAGGAACGTGCTAGCACGTATCCATTTCTTCCATGTAAAAGAAAGGGCGATGGCAGCAGCCCAAGCTTTAAAAGAACTTCCGCCACCATTCTCGCATATCAAGATGTTCACTGACTTCTCAGCTACCACACTCCGGATGAGAAGACAGCTCCTACCCATCACATTGGCTCAGAGAGAAGGGCATTTCCTACCGCTGAGGATTCCCAGTAAAGCTGCTGATCAATAAAAATGGGAAACTTCACGCAATCTCATCCGTCACTGAGCGTTCCCGCTTGCTTTTCGCCTGGGGAATACCGCTCCTGGAAGACCAACACCCTCCAGAATCCGGGAAGCGACTATACCTATCCACCGAGCGGAACTCGTCGTCAAAGCCACACTGAGGACTCATTGAGGGCACACTTAGCCTCCTGATGAGGTGATCATTGTTCGCCACCTAGGACTTCCTATGGTAGGTTGCTACCCCCAGAAGAATTGCTTCCAACCGTTCATGTTGCTTGCTTTTCTCTAACACCTTTTGCATCCTGATTTCCTGGATTGCATATGTTTTGTATTTTTATTTTTATTTTTTGTTATCTATTAACCCCTTTTGTATCAGTGTACTCTCCCGTGTACCAATGTTCTGCCAACCTCACAACTAAACTCGTCTGGGCAGTTTACTACAGAACTTGGGCCTCTCAAAGCCCATTTTCAGCTCCCCACATAAGGGCCACATCTAATACCTTAAGCAAATTTACCATATCCCATGCCGCTTAAATTAGCATCTATGAACATTAAGGGCCTAAACAGTCCGCTCAAACGCTCATTGATGTGGAAAGAGGCCCTATCTCAATGGTATGATATCTTTTGCGCGTCAGAAATGCACCTTTTGTCTTCAGATGTCCACAGGATGCTCCACCCCAAATTTCCAAATATCTTTCATGCTAACTATGCCAAAAAACAAACAGGTGCGCTTTTGGCTATTAGGGATTCTGTAGCATTTCAGCCAAAGGAGATTTCTGTGGACCCTGGAGGCAGATTTATAATTTCCGTGTGTGATATTAACAATGTGGTATATACGATTGTAGCCCTCTACGCCCCACACAGATATCAACTGTCCTTTTTCAATAAATTCATGTGCAAGATTAACAAACTGAAAAAGTGGCATCTGGTAATCTGTGGCGATTTTAATACGATCCATGACTGTCAATGGGTTACTACTTCCTGGGCTGCGAAACTACTATCCATCTCTGGCGAAATTACTTTGCCTACATGACCTGTATGATATATGGCGGGTTCTCCATGACTCCGAAAGTGATTATACCTTTTCTCCCAGGCATTGTTCGTATTCTAGAATAGATCTCTTTCTCGTCTCCGGATCTCTGATACCTTGCTCCATCTCTGCATCTATTGATGCCATCTCTCTCTCAGTCACGGAGAGGTTCGAGTACCCTCCGTCTTCACAGTGAAGACATAATGAATACCTTATGACACACACCCACTACAAACCAGAATTTTCTAAAGAAATAGCTGAATTCTTTACACTAAACGTGGGCTCAGTGAACGACCCAGCTGTCCTATGGAATGCACATAAAGCATTCATACGAGGCATTTTCATCAAGCTGGGCAGCCATTTCAAGAAAGAGAGGGAAAAGAGATTTGCAGAACTCATGTCGGAGATTCGCCGTATTGAATCCCTGAACAAAAAGGCTGTTACGCCTGACCCAACGGATAAACTACATATGCTGCGGACCCAGCTTGGTGAATGTCTCCTGGTTACATACAAGAAGCGCATGCGCTCTCTTAAAGTCCAATGCTACTCACAGGACAACAAGGTTAGTAAACTCTTAGCACATAGATTGAAAGCTAGAGCAGCTAAATCCAAAATCCCGTTTCTTATGAAAGACGACTCAGGAACTAAAGTTTATGATCCCAGGTCCATAGCAAATATGTTTAAAGACTATTATTCCTCCTTGTATAATCTGGCAGCTAACTCGGCTAATGTCCAGTCTCCTGAGGACATCAACCACTTTTTGAATTCCATATCCCTACCACGAATGTCCAACGAACAAGCTAGCTCTCTAACTGAGCCAATCACTATTGAGGAAGTGCGATCCGCCATCAAGTCACTGCCATCTCACAAGGCCCCGGGCCCACATGGGCTTTCTACTCAATATTACAAAACTTTCCAGCAGGAATTGATCCCTCATTTGCGCAACACCTTAGAAAATATCACGCATCACTGGTACCCTTCCTAAAGAAATGCTTAGCGCCAATATAATTACCCTCCCTAAATCGGGAAAAGACCCGGTCCGTCCTCAAAACTTCCGTCCCATATCCCTCTTAAATACAGATATCAAGCTGTACGCAAAAATCCTGGTAAATAGACTAACACCGATCATCCCGCATCTCATAGCCATTGACCAAGTCAGCTTTATTCGAGGTCGATATGGCTCTGACAACACCAGGTGGATAATAAACGTTGTAGACTTTGTCAACAGAAAACACATAACTACATTGGTGGCTTTGGATGCAGAGAGGGCCTTTGACCGGGTCAACTGGTCCTTTGCATTTTCGGTCTTAGATAGGATGGGTTTTCCCACTGCAGCTATATCTGCGATCAAAGCCCTCTACAACCAACCCACTGCCAAATTCTTTACCAATAGTACCTTGTCCGATGGTTTTGCCATAACTAATGGCACCTGGCAAGGTTGCCCACTGTCCCCCATCATATTTATACTTACCATTGAGCCATTAGCCCAGGCAATCCGCCAATGTCTGACCATCCAAGGGGTACCCATATGATGGACGGACCACCGCATATCGTTGTACGCGGACAATATTATTTTATCCCTCACTGACCCTGCAAAATCTCTAGCTTCAACATTAGCAATCATAGAACAATTTGGCAGATTGTCTTATTATAGGCTAAAAATGGACAAATCCCAGGTCCTCCCTCTCCAAATACCAATTGTGACCCAAAACTCTATGAAACGTTCATTCCCACTCGACTGGCAGACCCACAAGATCAATTATCTAGGGATCTATGTAACCGCGCAAATAAATCTCCTTTACTCAGACAACTATGTGCCATTGTTGGCTGACCTGGATGCAGAGATGGACCGACTGTCCATGTGAAAAGCATCCTGGATAGGGAGAATTGCTTCCTACAAAATGCTTATACTACCAAGATTACTGTATTTGTTCAGAAATCTCCCACTTTCATAGCCACAAACCTTTTTTCAGAAAGCGCATCAGGCAATGAAACAGTTTGTTTGGCATAAGCGGAGGCCCCGAATAGCCTTTAACATTCTAACAAAGGATAGGAGGGCAGGCGGTTGAGGCCTCCCGGACATTAAACACTACTATCTCGCATCCAAAGTAGCACACCTGCGCCATTGGTGGCTACAATCCCAAGCTTCACCATGGGTCTCCATAGAGACCGACCTCTACCCTCAAACAACCTCAAAGCTTTGCTAGTAGCTGCGCTAACCGCATCCTACACAATCCCAAAAAATTTGCTACATTGTGTCTCCACCTCCTTAACTATTTAGAGAGTATCATGGAACAGGGTCTAGAGTTAAAAAATCTATTCAAACTTAGGCCCCGATTGAAACTCTGGAGCTATGGCTGCAAGATTTAGATCTCTCCAACTGGAGGAGGGCTCAAGCTGGTCTGGGATCTGTACTCCAAAGGATCCCTGCGCAGTTTTGCAGACATTCACCAATTATTTGACATCCCCCACTCAGACTTCTACAAATACCTTAGGGTTAGACACTTTCTAAACCCAAACAACCTGCTAGAAGTAGATGCAGATCAACAGTTACTGCAATCCTGGTCACACGTGAATCTCCCTCAAAAGGGGATCAAACCCTTATAATTATCTCAGGGATGTAAAGACGACTTCACTGCGTCCACACTCTTTAAATTATGGGAAATGGACATGCATGACTTCCATTTCGATAAAACACAGTGGACACGGGCCCTCCACTTTGCCACACAGTGCTTTAGATGTACCCTTCATTATGAATCTTACATGAAAACGGTACTTAGGTGGTATTACACTCCAGACCGCCTAAGCGCCATATACCCGGGAGCATCCCACCTCTGCTGGAGAAACTGTGGCTGTAAAGGCACACTTTTATATATGAATACTATCGGCGGGCACTCATATATAGACTGGACAGCTGGAAAGTAATTCTAAAAAAGGTACTTTAATGCTCCAAAAAAGTGCTAATACACCAATCAATATATAAAAGATAAAAAAATAAAAAATGAACAATGGAATGTTCCCTAAATATCACCATAGAAAACTGACCATAGATTATAAAATTGTCTCGATAGGGACAAAGTGCTAGCACATGGTGTATTTCAATGGTTCACCGATAATGCAGTGGCAATAATATCATATCTCCATTTGAGATGACACAGCGAATATGTAGGCAGGTAGTCTTTTGGCATAGGACAATAATTGACAGCTGCAAGTCCGAGTAGATCCTTGCTTATGGATTACAGATCGATTGAATGTCTCTAATCTCATACATCCGATGTCAAATAGTGCCGACTAGAATGTAAATGTCTCTGTTGTCATGCATCCGATATCTAGATGCCAACTAAATCAAATGTGTCTCACACCTGGAGTAGGTCAATAGACAATATACACGCTTGTTCCAACAAGGATAGGTTTTGCTCCGTTCGCTTTAGTATATTGGCAATATTATATTGGCAATGATATTTCCACATCCACTGTGCTTACCTCCGCTCTTTGAATCGGATTAGGGTTGGTGCCAAATACCTGTATTCCCAGTGTGAAATCGCCGGCGTCCCGGCGTTCCACGTGTGATCGGTATGCTCGCGGCAGCCAAATCTCGTACGGAAGTCTCGTGTGAATTTTCGTAGGCTGTGGTTTTGCCTACCCGTACTGTCAGGTAAAAAACTGTTCGTCCTCTTCACAGTGCACTGAATCTTTTTATATTCCAATTAAAAAGAGGCGGTTCCAATCAAACGGGGTATTGCCACTGAGGAAGGGGAAAGCGCTCCCCGAAACGCGTCTGGCTGGAATTAATATTACCCCGAATTTTGACATCGCAAAAGATTCAGTGCACTGTGAAGAGGACGAACAGTTTTTTACCTGACAGTACGGGTAGGCAAAACCACAGCCTACGAAAATTCACACGAGACTTCCGTACGAGATTTGGCTGCCGCGAGCATACCGATCACACGTGGAACGCCGGACGCCGGCGATTTCACACTGGGAATACAGGTATTTGGCACCAACCCTAATCCGATTCAAAGAGCGGAGGTAAGCACAGTGGATGTGGAAATATCATTGCCAATATAATATTGCCAATATACTAAAGCGAACGGAGCAAAACCTATCCTTGTTGGAACAAGCGTGTATATTGTCTATTGACCTACTCCAGGTGTGAGACACATGTGATTTAGTTGGCATCTAGATATCGGATGCATGACAACAGAGACATTTACATTCTAGTCGGCACTATTTGACATCTGATGTATGAGATTAGAGACATTCAATCGATCTGTAATCCATAAGCAAGGATCTACTCGGACTTGCGGCTGTCAATTATTGTCCTATGCCAAAAGACTACCTGCCTACATATTCGCTGTGTCATCTCAAATGGAGATATGATATTATTGCCACTGCATTATCGGTGAACCATTGAAATACACCATGTGCTAGCACTTTGTCCCTATCGAGACAATTTTATAATCTATGGTCAGTCTTCTATGGTGATATTTAGGGAACATTCCATTGTTCATTTTTTATTTTTTTATCTTTTATATATTGATTGGTGTATTAGCACTTTTTTGGAGCATTAAAGTACCTTTTTTAGAATTACTTTCCAGCTGTCCAGTCCATATATGAGTGCCCGCCGATAGTATTCAAATCCAATATGTCTTTCTCCTCTGGAAGGGTGATCCAGAACGGCTAGGAGCACCTTTCCTGAGAAAAGTGGAAGTGAGCGTCTCTCCATTTTCCATTCTACACTTTTATATATCCTTTGGCAGTGCTCAAGTGTATATACACTGTGGAAATGCCAATTTGCTGCAATCTCAAAATTATGCGCTCCGGATGTCCCACTATCCCCAGAGCTGGCTCTACTCTTAATAAACAGATTGTTTCCCTACATCCCATCGGGTTGTAATTGCACACCTCTCACTATCGACCAAAATTGCCAAACACTGGAAAACCAGCACCATTCCATCCATTAAGGAAATTTTTGAAAGAGTAGATAAAACCTACTCATACGAGAAGATATTGTCTAATAACCCTTCACCTTCTTTAAAATTTTCCAAGGTGTGGGAAACATTTAGGACGCGTTGCAGGACGAATCAACCCACAACCACGTGCATAAGATGACATACCATTATTAAGATGTCAATTTTTCCATAGTTGATTATTTTGATGTGGAAATACTGTGAGAAATTCCGCTCCTTGCTGCCCATTGGACACGGAACCACCTGTGCTATATTGTACGCTGTGTTAAACTGTTCACCCGGTTTTTCTCCTTCCCTATTCCATCCCCTCCCCCCCTATGGCACGAACGATCGCTGCTAACATAAGAATTCTCCACCACACCATGTTTTCTGGACCTTATATGTGTGGAACTACTACTAAGGACATAAATGGACATTCCTAAGCACAACATCGCTTCCACTGTTCATATACGTGACTTGTACTTACTTGCTTTGTGGATCTATCTCCTTTATTCACTGAAAAATTCAATAAAAATTTATTGAGGTAAAAAAAATAATAGTAATAATAATCTAAAGGGTCATTGTTTTTTGTGTTCAACTCTGGGACCAACCCCCCCCCCCCCCCAAAAAAAAAAAAAAAAAATAAAAAAATCTTGCAGCCATAGCTCCAGAGTTTTTATATATAAATAGTCAAACGCTCACACTGAAAAAAAAAAAAAAATTAAAATTCCAATTCCACCCCATTTGGAATTTTTTACCTGACAGTACGGGTAGGCAAAACCACAGCCTACGAAAATTCACACGAGACTTCCGTACGAGATTTGGCTGCCGCGAGCATACCGATCACACGTGGTATCCGTAAGTAAATGATAGCATTCAAAAGTACTGTTCCACAAAAAAAAAAAAACAAGCCCTCATACGGCTACATAAACAGACAAATAAAACGGTTATGGCTTCGGGAAGGCCGAGAGTAAAAATAAAATATGTAAATATCAAAATAGAAAGTCACAAGGTCCTGAAATAATTAAAAGGTATCAACCACTGAGGAATATCAGTTCTCATATATCCTTTATAGCACATGAAGCCCAAAAATGAATCCCATATTCAAGATTCAGCCTTGATAGGAGTTTATAAATGGGCAATATCACTTTGGGATCACAGGTCTCTTCTGTCATGATTACTACATCCTAGGTGCATTACTTTACATTTATTAACATTAAAATTCATCTGCCATGTTCTTGCCCATGCTGCCAGCTTATGTTTAACCATCACACCCACTATAAGGAAGGTTTACGGTACTAAAAGGAAACAGTACAGAATCATTGGACGAATGCCCAACACTCTAAGGAGATTGTAATGTGGCCACTGCAGAAAGAAAATCATGTATCTCCTTGGAAAATGCAGTGACAAAGAATGACCTTGTAATTGCTGCCAGATCAATGGCTTGTCCTGGCTGATCTCCACAGTATGTCAAACTGAAGCAGGAATACGTTCTGAATGCCCTATTACTAGACCTTTTCAGCAGGTTAATACAAAACTATGTTTCTATACAAGTTGGATGCACCTCTTAGCAGAGAAGAAAAACACGCAATAGAATACAAACCTACTTCATGTCCATGTTTACAGTGTATAAAATACTGATGCCTTTAACTTGCTACTCAGCCCAGGATCCCAGCAGAAGGTGCTTTGAATATCAATTCAGCAGAGTGCAGGATTTTTCAAAGGATTAGATGGCATATTACTACTTTTTATCAAGGAGCATTTCTACTTTAAAAAATTATATATTTATTCTCACCTTGATTTGTATTTGTGCCTTCTGATATTTCATTCTTCCATTTATGAGTCCAGTAGGTGCAAAAGATGCTAAATTTACATAAGTGGCAGTAATTGTGGCTAATAAATTGTCCCTTTGCAGCAACCTGGAGGGGATTGTGGGGGGATCACTCGTGGCTATGATGGTGGTAGTAGTAGTTATAGTCCACTGTGACAATTTTTACCCTGGCTCTCCCTGGGCAATGCACAGTGAATGCAGGGTGCATCCTTTCTTTCCTATCCGCATTCCCTGGCCTTGTGGGGCTCCTTCCTGGTGGTAGTTGGGGTGCCCCACATGATGGGTGGTTGGCAGTGTGCAAGGCAGGTGGGTAGATAAACGGACCAGCAGAAAGATGGAGTTAATCAGGCCCATTGGTTGCAATAAAGTCTTTTACTAAATTGATGATGGAGTAGTAGAACATAGCAGCAAAAGGCACTGTTCCAAAGTACATCACAGTATAGTCTCTTCCCAATAGCGGTGTATGCAGCAACAATAATGATAATGGGCACCAACTGTGGGGCAGCCGCATGCGGATCGTGGACCCATTCACTTGAATGGGGTCCGCGATCTGCATCCGACGGTCCGCACCGGAAAAAAGTAGTACATGCACTACTTTTTTTGCGGTGTGGAGGCACGGCCAGAAACACCATGGAAGCACTCCGTAGTGCTTCCGACCCGTGCTTCCAAATCACTGGGTTTGCAGACCCATTTAAGTGAATGGGTCTGCATCCGTGAGGCAGGGTGCTCACGGCCGGTGCCCGTGTATTGTGGACCCTCCATATGCGGGCCGCAATATGGCCATGGCAAGGGATGGGCCATATACATGAGCCCTAACTGTTGGATATAACTGACCAAATAACTGAATGTGTGAAATAAGTCTTACGGACATTGTCTTGCATGGCCTTGATCGTTCTGGACCTTCTAAGATGGCTGATCTCTTTACTTCAGCAGTACTCTAATGATAAAAAGATCTTCTCTAAAAGCTATAGCCTCATTATGATTAAGGTTCACTGGACTCTAGCCTTGTTTGCAGGAGCTTGCACATGTAGGTATTGTATGTAGCTCTACTAAGTCCATCACCCTGGTAACCTAACCAGGTCTACCAGCGTTATATTTTGACCATCCATTGCTATTAGGTATACACAGTGCATAAAGAAATAGGTGCTTTAACAAGTCCAACATTTAACCCTTTTAGCAGTAATTAACCCTTTGCAGTAGTCCTCTGGGGTACTGCACAGATATATCACCCAGCTTTTCACAGACAGTGGCAAATCTGAATTGCCAGGACTGTTAATTTTTTTTCCAATTCTAGAAAGGGTTTTTAAAAGAAATAAAAGCAAAACTTCATTTTCTATTAAAGGGGAATTCTCTGACATTTATGGCTTATACACAGTATATGCAGGATACAGGACCACCTGTGTGCAAATTATTGTCGTGGCTGCAGTTAATGCGCTTCTCTATCCATTTATTTCTATCAGAGTTCTGAGAATTGTCAATTGGCCACCACTCCATTTACTGCTGCAACAGTACCAAGGATGACGCTGTTCTTCCAGAGATAGGCACAGGTCACTGAGGTCATCTGGGATTTGCTTCTCTCAGACATTGTGGGTAAGGGTGGTTTATTTTGTAACTAGATGTCCTTTACTTCTGCAAAGGTGGTCACCTGTACAGTAAAGTAACCAACGGCCACCCCAGCATATTCCCAGTGCACACTTTAGTGATGAAGTATATTTATATAGACCCATAACATACAGATATGTCGTCACTTACCTTTTCTCTTGGCTCCTCATACTATATCATGAGAGGAGTTGCGTGAAATGATTGATAAAAAATAAATAAAAATATATATATCTCAAATAACACACACAACATGATTTTGCAATACTTTGTGGTGACTCCATGGTCAACCTGTTTTAGCATCCAAGTAGAGGATTCTGCAGCACTCCTGCAGTTTTAATATGCCAAGTGTTTTTTTTCAAATCAGTGCATCCTAATGCAACATTTCAACTCAATTGAGTCTCTCAAGCTTGCAAAAAACTATTGAGCCAAAATGTCACATTGTTTAAGGCTAGGGTTTCACGACGACAATGAGTCACACGACACGTAGGCCACAACTACACTGCAATATTTGTCGCACAACAATTTTTATAATGATAGTCTATGGTGTCGCCCTGCGACATGCGACATTCTGCAACGCGACAGTCACAGAAAAATCCATTTGGATGTTGTTTTTTTTGCGAATGTCGTGTTGCAGTCGCAGCATGTCGCAGTGCGACACCATAGACTATCATTATAAAAATTGTCGTGCAACATTAATGCGACAAATTTTGACGTGTAGACCTAGCCTAAGGTCTCTTGCACATGACCGTATGGCTTCTGCAGTATTTTGCGGTGCGCAAATAACTGAGCCACAAAAAAATATGGATGACGTCCGTGTGCATTCCGTTTTTTATGGAACAGCTGGTCCCTGATAGAACAGTACTATCCTTGTCCATTATGTGGACAATAATAGGACATGTTCTATCTTTGAACAAAACGGAATGGAAATACGGAAACAAAAGGAATACGGAGTAACTTCCGTTTTTTTTTTAATGAATGGTTTCCGTATACGGAACGCAGACATACAAAAAAACTAAAAACCTTTGAGTTTAAGAGGCCTAAGATGCACTGATTTGAATAAACACTTGGCATATGGAAATTGAAGGAACACTGCAGATTCCTCTACTTGGATCCATATCTGGGACCATGAGCCAGGGTCTGACTCTGCTTGTACCAGGAGGCCTATTTAGGTAATGTAGTGCTGCTCCACAATATATTTTTTTGTTAGCCTGTTTTAGCATGTCATGATAATATATTAAAGTTGTATTGTAAAAAACTGGAGTCCTCAACAGCATTTGAGAAAATGGAAGGGTGGAGACATCTGTATAGCAACATTACTAAGGGTTCATGCACACGAACGTAATTTCTTTCTGATTCCATTGCTTTGTTTGCGGACCATATTTTGGGTGCGCAAAAAAAAAAAAAAAAGTTACTCAGTATGCATTTCGATTCCGTATGCCCATTCTGCCAAAAAATAGAACTTGTCCTATTATTGTGCGCATTACAGACAAGAATAGTACTGTTCTATTAGAGGTCAGCTGTTCCGTTCCGCAGAATACAGAATGCACACTGACATCATCCATTTTTTAGCAGGGACAACAAAATATATATACAGTCATGTGCATGAGCCCTAAGGCAAAAGACATGTCCTTTTTAGAGGGTGGCCACATGCAATATATCACTAAGGCCCCTTTCACACGGGCGAGT
Organism: Bufotes viridis; assembly: GCA_033119425.1. Lineage (NCBI taxonomy): Eukaryota > Metazoa > Chordata > Amphibia > Anura > Bufonidae > Bufotes > Bufotes viridis. The sequence goes on along the minus strand of CM065592.1, from coordinate 147,074,763 downwards.
TTTCCGCGCGGGTGCAATGCGTGAGGAGGACGCATTGCACCCGCACTGAATCCGGACCCATTCATTTCTATGGGGCTGTGCACATGAGCGGTGATTTTCACGCATCACTTCTGCGTTGCGTGAAAATCGCAGCATGTTCTATATTCTGCGTTTTTCACGCAACGCAGGTCCCATAGAAGTGAATGGGGATGCGGGAAAATCGCAAGCATCCGCAACCGCGCGGATGCGCTGCGATTTTCCCGCATTGTTGCTTAGCAACGGGACTCAATCTCTATTATTTCCCTTATAACATGGTTATAAGGGAAATAATAGCATTCTTAATAAAGAATGCATTGTTAAATGATGAGGAAGGGGTTAAAATAATAAAGTTAACTTACCTTAGCCACTTGATCGCGTGAGTCGCGATCTGTCCTCTCTTTCCCTGCAGCATCTATGATCTAAGGACCTGTGATGACGTCACATCACATGGCCCAATCACATGCTCCATCACTATGGTGATGGAGCATGTGATTGGTCCATGTGACCATGTGACATCATCCAAGGTCCTTAAACACTATCCTCAGGCTGTGGATAGTGTTTAGGACCTTGGATGATGTCACATGGTCACATGGACCATCACATGCTCCATCACCATAGTGATGGAGCAGGTGATTGGGCCATGTGATGCTGTGACATCATCACAGGTCCTTTACATCTTTCAAGCTAACGGAGAGGAGGCCGGGCTTCGCGATCAAATGGAACAGGTAAGTAATTATTAGTTTATTATTTTAACTCATTCTGCACCAGTTTAAACATTAGGGAGATTGCCAAGGGTATTATTTTACATTATAACTATGTTATAATGTGAAATAATACCAGCGGGACAATTTCTGACCCAAACATGCACTTCTGTGAAGAAGTGCAGGTTCGGGTCTGGGTACCAAAAGTGCCGATTTTTCTCCCGCGCGTGCAAAACGCATGACAGCGCTTTGCACTCGCAGGGAAAAATCGCGGCGATTCCCGCAACGCACCCGCACTGTTTGACGGAGTGCACCCGCAACGCCCGTGTGCAAGAGGCCTAAGGAATACAAAAGGAAAGGAGGAACACATCTGTAGGATAGGGGTCAATGTAAATTCACTTCTTCAGCGTGCAGGATGCTAGGAATGTGCCTGGCAGCCTGGTTTCAAATTTGTTGTCCATGTCTCAGCATTAGGGCTCATGCTCACAATCGTAATTGGCCTGAAAAACAAGGTCCCTGCGTCGGCCAAATCTCCAAGGCTCCCCTGACCCAAAGTGACTTTATCATAGTAACTTATGATACAGTAATGGGGTCATTTATCAAACTGGTGTAAGGTAGAAATGGCTTAGTTGCCCATAGCAACAGCTATTTTCAAAAATGAAAGTGAAATCTTATTGGTTGCTATGGGCAACTGAGCCACTTCTACTTTACACCAGTTAGTGACCCCTTAAGTTTGTATCTGATTACATCATGTGAGTACACAGCAATAGCCCCATGATCAGATAGAGACTGGCTATCTTAAATTACTATAATACAGTCAGTACGAGTCAGAAATGAGTGGCATATTTTTCATAAAGTTTAATTGCCCAGTACCTTATATTATACCCTGAATAGGTCTTTTTATACTTACCCAATTAGAAATGCCATAACTGTATGACTAGCATAGGTCTAAGCATGCTCAGGTCTTGCCTACGCATCAGTAGAGAAAGGTCTCACAGATGTGTTATCTGTCCGCCTGGAACAAGGTCGAAGGACCTCCGAAACGCGTATGGTTGGGCACTGCATTGTGCGAACTAGCTCATGTGGATCTTCTGTTATTTTCTACATATTTTGTGCAGATACATCATTATCCAGTCAAGGATTTAAAGGCTCCACAAAATTCCCTATACAAGGTGGACTTTAGGACCTGGTCTCCACTCAGAGAACACTTTACCTGGTCGTATGACACGTCATGTGGGACGCTGCATGCAACTGTGTCTGAAGCATTACAGAAAAGTGGATGCGATTTATAGCTACATGTGGAGATCCAGCCGCCATCTGCAACATTTACCACTGGAGCGGTAACGTTTTTTCTGCACATTAGTACCACTAATACTCTATTCACCTCTTTTTTATACTGTGGGACTCTAGTATATTCTCCAAGTGAGAACTTGGGGGTTATTGGACCTCAGTAAAACACCATCACAGCAATTTACATCCACTGAGGAGACTTCATTGCCGTTTATGTCAGTATTTTTATTCTGTTACTCCATGAATGTTACATCCGTATTTTTACGCCATCTACTTGTAAAGTTTTAGCGTGGGGTTTATGTTCATGTTTATATTTCAGTATGTTGTAGATTTTCTGTCATTTTATTAAAATAACTTTAATTTTACTATTTGTGTTTCCTTGCATCCTGTCCTGATATTGAGTGCCCACTCTAATCTAATTACATACGCATTTCTCCGATTTTTGGCCTTTTGCGAGGTGGCCATTCAGAGTGAGAGCACCTTTTCCATGAGATCCTGATTAATTGAGCCACCTGACACATTACTCCATTTTCTTCAATAATCACTATTGACACCAGCTGAAAGGGTTAAATCAATGCAGACGGTCTTAGGGACTGACTATAGCAGAGCTGGGCAGCCAGTTTTGCTAGAACAAGTGCTGTGTGTGCTCTCCGGTATTTCCACTGCAGTGTGAGAACAAAAGTATGGCAAGCTCAGGTTACATGAAAAGTCAGACAGGCCCTGAAACACTTTTGGCATCTGGTCCCAGAGGAACAAATATTTAATTATGCTTTAGTAAAAAAATACATTACAAAAGTCAACGACAGAGCAGTGCAAATATTCAAGTTCTACACCCAGTGCTAACATTTGGTAAATACTTTAAGAGAGAGCGATTGGGAAATACTGAAGTATCAGTCAGGCTGAATTCTGCATTTTCACAGACATGGTAGTATACACGTTTTCTGCTGTTGAAGTTACAGTAGTAAATTGCAGCAGCCGTTCAGAGCGATACAAACCATACAAACACCAGCACTACCTACACTGATCAGCATAGATCTGTTTTGGCAGCTATAAAAGATGCAGTACTAGGCCCAGCCAGACCACAATACTGCGGCAAGTGAAGCGCCATTGAAGGACTTGAAGGGAGGTCACGCTGAGGATTTTTGCCCTGCGGTTTTCCAGACCACACAAAGAACCTTGCAATGCTAAACCGGGAGTGGGTCTGCGCCATTCAAAATAAAAAGCCGCAGCAAAAATTGCAGGTTCTTGCCAATTTCTTGCCATGTTATAATGAGCGAAAACCAGGTTCGGGTCAAACACACAGAACAGGTGCAGATCTTTCCATTGTACCTAATCTCTAAGTTGGCTTCACTACTGGTTTTGGCTCAAAATAGCTGATGGGAATAACTGATCAAATAACTGAAATGTGAACTCAGTCTAATGCCTCATTTACATGTCAGTGTTCAGTCAGTGATTTCCATCAATGATTTTGAGCCAAAACCAGGTGCGGCTCTAAAGACAGAACAGGTGCAGATCTTTCTATTATACCTTATGTCTGTTTAGCATACACTCTTGGATTTGGCTTTAATAAGGGATGAGCGAATTGACTTCGGATGAAACATCCAAAGTCGATTCGCATAAAACTTCATTTGAGTACTGTACGGAACGAGAGCTCCGTACAGTATTAGAATGTATTGGCTCCCATGAGCCGAAGTTATTGCTTCTTGAAATTTTGCGAGACTTCGCATAATAACTTTATAAATTTATTTCTACTGTAAAAAACATTTTCCGAACTTGGGTTCAGTTCCAAATGGTAGCTTTTCATGAAGTTATTATGCAAAGTCTCACAAGACTTTGAGAAGCAATAACTTTGGCTCATAGGAGCCAATGCATCCTAATACTGTACGGAGTGCTCGCTCCATACAGTATTCAAACAAAGTATTACGTGAATCGACTTCGGATGTTGCATCCGAAGTAGTTTCGCTCATCCCTACTCACAATCACTGATGGAAATCATTGACGTTTGAATGAGGCTTAAGCCAGTTTTCTTTTACACCATTTTTGATAACTGTTCCCCAATGAAAACTACTGATCAAACACCATGTGAATAAAGTCCTACATCATCAAATCTTGTTCTAGGTGGACTAGACCAGGAATGGGCAAACTGTGGCTTTCCAGCTGTTGCAAAACTACAACTCCCAGCATGCAAAGACTGCTTACAGCTATCAGCCTACAGCAGGGCAAGTTTTACAACAGCTGGAGAGCCGCAGTTTGCCCATCCCTGGACTAGACAACATTAAGGCCCCTTTCATACGGGCAAGTTTTCCGAATGGGTGCAATGCATGATGTGCACGCATTGCAGCTGCACTGAATCCAGACCCATTCACTTCAATGGGGCTGTGCAGATAAGCAGCGATTTTCATGCATCAGTTGTGCGTTGCGTAAAAAACACAGAATGTTCTATATTCTGCGTTTTTAATGCAACGCAGGCCCCATAGAAATGAATGGGGCTGTGTGAAAAACGCATAGCATCCGCAAGCAAGTGCGGATGCAATGTTAATTTTCACGCATGATTGCTAAGGAGATAAAGTAAGTAAATTGATTAAAGTCACTTTACTGTATTATTTTCCCTTATAACATGGTTAACAATAGCATTCTTAATACAGAATGTTTACTAAAATGTGACTTGAGGGATTAAAAATTAATTACTTACCTCATCCACTTGATCGCACAGCCGGCCGGCATCGTCTTCTTTCAGGACCTGCAAAGGGAGCTTTGATGACGTAAACGCGCTCACTCACTGGTGAGTGCGGTGACGTCAGCGCAGGTCCTGCTGAATGAAGATAGAAGAATCCTTCTATTTTCATTCAGTAGGACCTGCGCTGAAGTCACCACGCGGTGAGCGTGATTATGTCAAAGGTCCTCTTGCAGGTCCTGAAAGAAGAAAAAAGAAGACAATGCCGGCTGTGCGATCAAGTGGATGAGGAGAGTTAATTTTTTTTTTATTTTTTAACCCCTCAAGTCACATTTTAGTAAGCATTATGTATTAAGAATGCTATTATTTTCCCTTATAACCATGTTATAAGGGAAAATAATAAAATCTACACAACACTGAACCCAAACCCGAACTTCAGTGAAGAAGTTTGAGTCTGGGTACCACATTCAGTTTTTTATCACTCGTGTGCAAAATGCATTGCACTCGCGCGGAAAAAACTGAACACAGTCGCAGTCAAAACTGGCTGAAATTGTGGGCGCACTCGCACGGGTTTCCTGCAATTTGCCTGGGACGCATCCAGAGCAAATCCATGATGCCCATGTGAAAGAGGCCTAAATGTTACCTACTTGCATTTATTGCTGACAGTATTAGGAAGAGTGTGTAAAGAAAACAAACGTCTGTGCCGAGACATTAAATCTGGCTCGTGGCCATGACCTCCTGTGTTACCTTTGTAAGCATAAAGTTTTACAATTAAGACAGGCAGGCATTGCTAATAAATTTAACCAGTCACTGAACAATCATCACAATGCAGAACACAGAGCAACTATGGGAAGAAAAGCATGATGTGAGTGATAAAATCACCTGAAAAATGCAAATTCTAAAACAATTTCATCAGTTTGGTATATAGAAAACATTGCAGCAACCTTAACATGATTAAACGGTGGCATGCTGAAGATCCAGCCAGATATAACATGACATTACTGATGCAAAACACAAGAGCGGTGATAACAGCGTGCACAGGTACAGGGGTCTGTCAAACTGACAGGTGCAAGACAACCGAACTGTCATTATCCAGGAATAGGGCATGCCAGCACACCTCCACAGATCAGGTTAATACTCTTACATTACCTTTACCAAGTCAGACAGAAATACCATTACTCCGAACACTTTCTCCCTTCCTAGCCCAGCACACTTTCAATTAGCCATGCCTTAGGTATGAAAACACCAACACATGCTGTTGCAAAAGCCAATAAAAATCTCACAGGTTGCAAAGACTAATCTAACACCTGAACTCTCAGAAAATCACTTAGCAAGCTGTTGAACCTACCTTGCAGTGAAATGCCGGCAGAATTTGATTCCTTTTCTTCCATTGTAGTTGTGATGTAAAAAAAAGAAAGTAACACAAGGAAGCCGCTATACTCTGAATAGTCACTACATATGCTGTGACCTCCCGCCTGTGGAGTGTACTGTAGTGCTGCAATAGTATACCTATTTAGCTAGTGAATAATTAGCAACCTGTTTCCTGAGTTACCTGGGCTTGCCTGACCTGTTTCTCTATCAACTGACATCATATCCTTTGATCTACAGTGCCCGGCTCTAAACAGCACGTCTTTGTTTCTCCTGAAAAAATTGGTATGTGGATTGGTTATTTAATATTAGCAGAATTATACATCAATTTTTTTTTTAAAAATGTATATGTTTTATATTTAGCTAGGTTTCGACCATACATCTGTCATTCAAATTAAAAGAAAGAAAAATTAAATGACACACACCTTAGGGCCTTTCACACGAGCAATACAGATGATGTCTGGGTCTGTTCAGGGGGAAAAAAGCAAAATATGATAGTTTTGCTCTGTTCTGAAGCTCGCCTCTGTTTAGGCTTTCAATTAGACAGGCGTATTTGCTTCACCTGTAATTCTATTTATAAAGCAGTTCAAAAATTAGACTAGGTGTAATGGCATGAGTCTGCCCTCTAGTGGTGCTTGATCACTACAACAGGTTCATATTCACTAGGGCTGGTCTAGATTAGTATGCACATGAACTAGACTCAAATGCCTCCAAAACATGCGCTTTTTCAGTAGTAAATATGACTAACCCATAAGACAGTCTAAAATCACATTTTTATGACTAAAAACAGGTAGAGACACTATATTAAATGTGCCCCAGTGCGTGCATTTTTTCTGCACAGATGCAATCAGTTTTGATGTGTTTCTCATGCGAGGGAATGAAAACTGAAGAATACCAATCTACATGTCCCAGCAACCATCAGTGAAAAAGGCATTGTATTCGGATGCCTTTTTTACACAAGCCCCAATCACATTAATGGAGCCAGAACATGATGTGGTTATTCCTGACAGCAGAAATGATGTGTGAAAAATTACACTGATGTGCACAGGTACATTGGGGGAGATTTATCAAACTGGTGTACAGGAAAACTGGCTTAGTTTCCCAAAGCAACCAATCAGATTCCACCTCCAAAGGAGCTCTGAAAATTGTGGAATCTGTTTGGTTGCTATGGGCAACTAAGCCAGTTTTCCTTTACACCAGTTTTAATAAGTCTACCCAGGGGCATTGCTAAGTTGTTTTGTCCCAGGCCCTGAATGTACTGCCTGCCAGATAGATACAACTGTATTGCAGTCCTCAGGATGGCAATACAATTGAATTTAATGCCCTGGAAGAGATGACATCACAGTCCATGTGATCAGTAATCAGTGGTTGAGAAGGACCTGCGACGATGTCACCATCATGTGACCAGTGCAGGAGAGGATGGCGATCAGCAGTGAAAAGAAGTCCTGGGGAAGAAGCTGTGGTGAGTAGAGTTGAGCGAACTTGTATTTTAAGTTCGGTGTCCAAAGTTCGGGTTGGGGTTATCGAAGAATCCCGTTATGGATTCCGCTACTACGGACCATAACGGTATTTGGAATCCATAAGGGGATTCTTCAATGAACCCGAACCTTGGACAACACTAAGGACCTGGGGTGACGTCACTGTCATGTGATCAGTGCAGGGGGCATGGCTCAGCACTGGATTGGATAAGAGGTGATCCAGTACTGAACCACGCCCCCTGCACTGATCACATGACGGTGACGTCACCCCAGGTCCTTAGTGTTGTCCAAAGTTTGGGTTCATTGAAGAATCCCCCTTATGGATTCCAAATGCCGTTATGGTCTGTGGTAGCGAAATCCATAACGGGATTCTTCGATAACCCCAACCCGAACTTTGGACGCCGAACTTAAAATACAAGTTCGCTCAACTCTAGTGGTGAGGTGTGTGTCAGATGTAAGTGAATGGAGAGATTCTCAGTGTGAGAGGCAGAGTAATGCTGGGAGTTGTGGTTATTTACCTGCAACTGTATGTTAGTGCTGAAGGGAGGGATGTTATTTACCCTGGGTTCAGACCTGAGCGTTCTAAAAACGCGCGTTTTACGCGCGTATTTCAGCGCATTTTTGCAAATAGGAAACGCGCGTAAAATGCGCGTTCTTGTGATTGCCTACTGTGGTGTCAATCACAAAACGCGCGTCAAACGCCCCAAAAGAAGCTCAAGTACTTGTTTATGCGTTGCATGCGTTTTACAGCGCGTTCAAACGCGCTGTAAAACGCTCAAGTGTGAACCACTCCCATAGGGATGCATTGGTTTTAATCTGTTGAGCGTTTTACAGCTCGTTTGAACGCGCTGTAAAACGCTCAGGTGTGAACCCAGGGTTATATTATATGGGACTGTATGTTAGAGTAGGGTGGAGCGATGTTATTTTACATGAGACTGAATGTTAAGGGGGTGATGTTATTTAGATGGGACTGTATGTTGATGGCGGCTGTGGGAGGGGGTGATGTTACTTACATGGGACTGTATGTTGATGGCAGCTGTGGGAGGGGGTGATGTTACTTACATGGGACTGTATGTTGATGGCAGCTGTGGGAGAGAGGAATGTTATTTACATGGCTTTCTATGATGAAGGGGTGATGTTTACATGGGATTACATTTTGGAGGCGGCTGGGGAGGGAGTGACATTATTTAAGTGGGATTGTATATTGGAGGGTTTGAAGGGAGGGAAGTGATGTTATTTACATGGGACTGTATTTTGGAGGGAGCTGTAGATAGAGAGGGGTGTAATTTATACGGGACTGTATTTTGGAGGGGACTGGAGAGATGGTGTGATGTGATTTACATAGGACTGTACAGCAGAGGGAGGGAAATAGTGTTATGTACATGGGACTGTATGGTGGAAGGGCTGAAAAATTATAATTTCTAAGGACACTAAAGGGATGAATAAAACTAGTGATGAGCGAGCATGCTCGGAGTATTGGTTCGGCTCGAGCATCGCTATGCTCAGTTTTAATCGGCCGGACCCCACATGTATTTGTTGCATTGCTCGAATCTCCTCCCCACACGTTTGGCGCCTTCAAGCAGCCAATGAAGGTCAAGGTAAGTGATTCCCCTCACTGTAAGGCCATAGCCATGTTAGCTGTAAGCCTTACACCAAGCATGTCCAAACTCTGGCCCTCCAGGTGTTGCAGAACTACAACTCCCATCATGCTCTTCTGTAGGTTGATAGCTGTAGGTTGTCCAGGAATGATGGGAGTTGTAGTTTTGCAACATCTGGAGGGCCGGAGTTTGGACATGCCTGCCTTACACGGATTGGCTGGCCGGAACACGTAATACCATTTTTATATAGGAGCTGAGGTCCGGCGCTCGGCTCATTCAGCGTCAGGGAGAGCAGACAGTAGGCAGGGACAGATAGTGTTTTGCTCTAAACTTACTGGTTTCACTCCAAAAACCTTATTGAAAGACCTAACAGTCCTTTTAAGGACTAGAGTTTGTGTTTGACAGCAGTGCAGCACCTTTTATTCATTTTTTTAAGAAGGGGTTTACTTCAGCACTATCAGGGACAGGCATCACCAGGAAGGGACAGATAGTGCAGGGCTTGAAAATCGCTTTTTTAACTTCGAAAAGACAGAAAGATATCAGATTAGTGATATCTACAATACACAATTATTAAGCAGTGTATTAGACAGATATTATAAAAAGGGGCTTATTCACTACAGTGTGCCTGCTACTGAGATTTACATTGCACCATCAGAGAAATAATTTTTTTCTGGGGAAATTAACCTAACTTGTGCCACATCTGTGTGTACGTTCAATCCGCAACCGTTATATTATCTACTCCAGCAGAGAGTGATTTATATTTTGGCCATAGTTAACTAGTTTTGGGCAGATCTGTGTATGCGTTTAGACCGTAACCTTATATACAGTATTCCCGCAGAGAATACATTTTATTTGGGACAAATTTGTATCCAATATAGAACTACATAAAAATATAGTGTGTATTGTCAAAATTATATTATCACTGGGCTAGTGTAGTGCCGAAAATCTGTATTTTTTTGTGTCCAGTACATTACTGGAAGCCAATACAGTGTGTATTGTAAAATTTACATAATCTCTGGGCTAGTATAGTGCCGAAAATCGTTGTTTTTCTGTATCCAGTACCTTTCTGGAAGCCAATGCAGTGTGTATTGTAAAAATCACAATATTTCTGGGCTAGTGTAGTGCCGAAAATCTTTATTTTTTCTATATCCAGTACATTACAAAAAGTGTGTATTGTAAAAATTACATTATTTCTGTGCTATTGTAGTGCCGAAAATCTTTATTTTTCTGTATCCAGTGCCTTACTGGAAGCCAATAGAGTGTGTATTGTCAAAATTACATTATCTGTGGGCTAGTGTTCTGCCGAAAACCTGTATTTTCCTGTATCCAGTACATTACAGCAAGCCAATATAGTGTGTATTGTAAAAATTACATTATCTTTGGGCTAGTGTAGTGCCGAAAATCTGTTTTTTTTCTGTATCCAGTACTGTCCTGCATAAGAAAACTGTGTCTTTAGCGGACAGTAAAACAATCTGTGCCACATCTACAGACAAAACCATTAATATGAAGAAGGCGAGCACAAAGGGAGGGGAAAGTGGGTGTGATGCTGATGGTGCAAGCAGAGGCCATGGCCCTGGGCGTGATGCTGATATTGCAAGCAGAGTCCGTGGCCCTGGGCGTGATGCTGATGGTGCAAGCCGAGGTCGTGGCCCTGTGCGCAATGAAACTGTGCCTGCTGCCAGTGCACCGGAAAAAACAAAATAAATCCAACTTACCCAGCTTCATGTCCAACTTAGCTGGGTGGACCAAGTCGAACCTGTGCGAAAAGGTGGTCGGTTGGATTGCAGAAGATAATGCTTCCAAGTCAGTTACGCACCACCCTCTTTTCCACGAAGTCCAGTCTCTGTAGCCAAGAGTCTGGTCAACCGATACCTCACTCTGATCCTCCTTCCTCACATCATGTCGCGTCTGGCCAAACAAGTGATCTCACACTCACATGACCTCTTTTCATCGCCAGTACTTGGTTTGGCTCTCTCGCCAAGAAAGTTGACACTTGAAGAGGTACCTGAGATATTTTTCCCTGATTCCCAACCTCTTGAGCCTTCACAGTCTCAAGAAGATGACGGTGGTGAACGGCAATCATTCGTTCACAAGGTGGATGATGATGAGACACCGTTGCCAATCACTGAGGTGGTGGTTAGGTCGTCAGGAGGATGAGCAGAATGAGGAAGTGGACGATGAGGTCACTGACCCAACATGGGAAGGTGAAAAGCCGAGCGAGGACAGCAGTTCAGAAGGGGAGGGATCCATAGCACCGCAACAGTCTGAAAGAGACAGTAGGGTTGCAAAAGGGGGATATCAGCCCAAACCAAACAGGCCTGCAACCGTAACACCGAGCCTCCCCATGTGTAAATTTACCTTGCCAAGGGGTAGGTGTTCAGCAGTATGGCGCTTTTTTGAGGAAAGCGCAGACGACAAATGAGTGGTAGTTTGCAACCTGTGCGGTACCAAAATGAGCCGGGACGTGAACAGCTACAGAAAAGACCGCGCTTTACACTTTGGATTGCTGTGTTGAGACTCCTAAATGAGGCTCTGTGGTGTTTTCTGTAGCTGGTCTCCCTGATATCAGCTATTGTTTTGTTTGAGTAGTCTCCAAGGCATTGCTCCCGGTTAGCCAGAATCCTACTCCACACTGATGAGGGGCTCGGTTTTCCTTTTTTTGAGGGATATCTGGCTTTCATTGTGTTGTAGATCCAATACTGGGACTCCACATTTATTTTGCATATTACTGCTCACCTGTAGGCCATCACTGCAATGTTTTATGGGGTTCACTAGGCTTCAGGCCCTCAACTCCAATGCTTTATACCGTCTGCTCACCTGTAGCCCATCACTGCAATGTTTTATGGGGTTCACTAGGCTTCAGGCCCTCAACTCCAATGCTTTATACCGTCTGCTCACCTGCAGCCCATCACTGCAATGTTTTATGGGGTTCACTAGGCTTCAGGCCCTCAACTCCAATGCTTTATACCGTCTGCTCACCTGTAGGCCATCACTGCAATGTTTTATGGGGTTCTCTAGGCTTCAGGCCCTCAACTCCAATGCTTTATACTGTCTGCTCACCTGTAGCCCATCACTGCAATGTTTTATGGTGTTTGCTAGGCTTCAGGCCATCACCTGTGCTTTATAAGGTCTGCTCACCTGTGGCCCATCACTGCAATGTTTTATGGGGTTCAATAGGCTTCAGGCCTCATCCCACCTCCAATGCTTTATGCTGTCTGCTCACCTGTAGCCAATCACTGCAATGTTTTATGGGGTTCACTAGGCTTCAGGCCCTCACCTCCAATGCTTTATACCGTCTGCTCAACTGTAGGCCATCACTGCAATGTTTTATGGGGTTCGCTATGCTTCAGGCCCTCACTACAATTTATTATAGGGTCCGCTCACCTTCAGGCCCTTAACTATAATGTTTAAGAGGGTAACTAGCACGCCCTTGCTCCAAATGTTTTTTAGGATCACCAGTGGGACATTAATGATATTTTTTTAAGGGTTTGCATGATGCCCTCCTTTATGTGTAATAAATGGTGTTGTGCCGGCTCCTTGTAATTTTTGCCAACCCTTTCACTTAGTGCATAGGCTTTATGAGTGCAGCAGTGTACCTGAACAATTGTAGCACCATGTGAATGAGGCCCTCCTTTATGTGATATACAGGCTGTATCCGAGTGCTTCTTCCTTGTAATTTTTGGCAGTATTTGCACTGTATATACAATTCACTATACAGGAAATAATGTTTCCTAACAATTTTACCTCTAAAAATTTAGTATTTTGTTTGAGAGGGCGGGATTTTAGGTATGAGTTTGTCACTATGTAAAACTGGCGGACAACTGGGACAGTATGGTTCCCAGCAGCGACATTGGATTCCAAGATGCACACAGACATGGTCCCCATGCAGTTCCAGATCCATTTTGGTGGTGTTTCTGTCACTTTCGGACCTTTTCCAATGGACCAGGCACCCTCTCCTCATCCGAGCAGGGGGTGACTGGTTGTTTTCCTTTGACTTCCATTACACTCGGGTGCTCACGCTATGTGTTCGGACCGAGTACCCGAACACTTTGGTGCTCACTCATCATTAAATATAACTACAGGGGGTACTGTAGGGGAGCATTCTGAACAGTGGAGGCACTTCAGGGTGAGCATTATAACAGTTGGGGGGCAATATAAATAATGGGGGCACTGTAGGGGCATTTTGAATCCAGGGGACATAAGGCATTCATTTTACTACTTGGGGCTCTAAAGGACTGACTTTTAGATCCACCTTATTTTTACTAAGAGCACTATGGGGTCCCTATTATTACTGATAAATCTGTAGAGAGCTTTGTAATGGTATTATTAATACTGAAAAGCTCTTCTACTAGTGGAGACACTCTTGGGGAGCATTATCACTGTTGGAGGCACTGTAGGGGCAGCAGGGGCGTAACTACCATAGCGGCAGACCATGCGAGTGCTATGGGGCCCAGGGAAAAAGGGTGCCCAGTCTTAGTTGGGATTACCTCCTCTTCTACTGGAGGTGACTTGGTCAGGACTCTACCATTTAAAGGAACGATTTTTAGTAAATGAGGCAGTGGAAAAATAGCCCAAGGGTCATTGAAAATGGTTTGGGCGTAATGTGGGGGACCTGGTTTGATCCTTGCTTCTCTATGTATGCCATTGGGGAACAGTATTACTAATGAGGGCATTCTAGAAGGGAATTAATATATGTGAGACTTTGAGGAGCACTATTATTATGGGGGGACTATCTGTATGGCACCAAAAAAATTTCAGGATAGTATCTGGGGATATTGGGGATCACAACGAGCAACAGATTAACACTGAGGGGACTTGAGGTTGGTGGATGAAAAGTGAGGAAGCTAAAATGTCTGTGTGTCACACTTAGAGACTCGCGCAGCTGAGTGAAGTTGAACGGACCGAATGGAGATGATGATAGAGAAGATCTAGATCAGAGGAGACGTAACCTGTGAGGCCCAGCATGTGAGAGGTATGTGCTGCTGTATAGAAAATACAGTAAAATGCGGTATGCGGGAGGAGGGTTTACTTAGAGCAGGGGTGCTCATCCTCCAGCTGTTGCAGAACTACAACCCCCAGAATGCCTGGACAGAATACAGCTATTAGGGCAAGCTGGGAGATGAAGTTTTGCAACAGCTGGAGGGCCGGAGGTTGAGCATACCTGATTTAGAGAATTGGGCCACATTTATTGGGACTTGGGCCCCGTATCTTTTCAGACCATAGCAATGCCCCTGAGTCTACCCCATTGAAATAAATGGGTCAGGATTAAGTCCAGATGCTATACGTTCACTACAAGCATCACATCCGGAAGAAAAAATCAATTGTGTGAAAGAGCCCTTAAGGGAAATTTTAGACAAGTGTATCCACTGCGGAAAACAGGATGCATGTGGGAGTATGTTTTCCCGTTATGGACACTGGGGGAGTCATTTATTAAGGCATGTGCAACTATTTTGCAACTTAAGTTGCAATAATAGTCGCAAGTCCTTTTTTTTTTACCAGCCGTGCGACAATGATTAGTCACACAGTTGGTTTTTAGTCATGTTCAGCAAATTGTTGCGACGGGAGCCAAACATGGCAAAAAACGAAAACTGGAAGCAGGCGTTAATGTTGGTGCAAAAGCTATGCCAGCCAGGGAAGTAGTTTCTTTTCCAGATGCAAGGAATGCCATATATGTGCCAAATTTATGAGGTGCACTCATACACATTATTTGCAGATCTGATGTGGATCCATTTATCGAAAGGGGCTTCAAAAAGGGCTCTCCACATCCGTAAGTCATCCGTATGTCCTTTGCTTGTTTATTTTGCATACAAGAATAGGACTTTTCTCTAGACAGGGGGATAAGGGAGTCTAGATCCGTGTTTTGCAGATCCTTTGCAGATCCTTATGGCCGTGTGCAAGAGGCCTTATGTCGTGCAGTCCTGTGAAGGGAGCAGCGTCTTAAAGGGAAATCACATCCCCATTAGACTGTGGGGGAGATTTATTAAAATAGTGGTAAAGGACTTCCGGTTCCGGCGCCGACATGTGCAGGAGCAGGTAAAGTCGGTTCTGATCCTGAAACGCCATAAATCTCTCTCCCCGAAGTTATCCGGCTGCCACTTTCGCTCAGGCAGCGGGACATAACCGATAGGAAAGCACTGACCTAGTGCATGGATCGTTTTGTGACTCCTATGGGGGGGTAAAGTGAAACGCAACCTGGCTAAAGCTAACAAACCCCCTGTGGAAGGAAAGATGGCGGAGAGTGCTTGGGAGCACGCGAGATCACGATGCACGAACGGGGAGACCCTTTACTCTCTACGAGATGAGGAGACGCCAGCAGTGGATTACAAACATCTTGCCCTGGAAGTGGCGACACGGATCTTACCTAATCTTCAGGAGGCTTTATCATTCACCATCGCCCAATCATTTGCAGCACTGCAGGCAGAGGTCAAACAGCACTCCACTAAACTACAGGAACTGGAATCCCGCTTGATAGCAGTGGAAACAGATAATGAGGTGATCAAAAATCATCTGTCTCTTGCTGTGGAGGAAAATGCTAAATTATGGGCTAAAATCGATGATCTGGAGAATTGCTCCAGGAGAAACAACCTCCGAATTGTAGGCCTGCCTGAGCAGATTCCAGCCAAGGAGCTACTCAGTGTCGGCAAGACTGAACTACCCAAGGCCTTGGGACTGACATCTAGATGCAAAGTGGAGAGGGCCCATAGAGTGGGGCCGGGATACCCACTGGCTTCTACAGGAAGACAGGAAAAATTACCGCAATACAAGACCGAGACAGGTCATTGTCAAGTACCTGGACTACACCGATAAAGTCGCGCTGCTGATGGCTTACAAACAGCACCAGAACGGGGTGACATTGAGGGGTCATCGTATTCTCATCTTTGGCGACTTCTCAGCAGAAGTAACAAGGAGAAGAAGAGCATTTGCCCCCATATGCTCGATTTTGTTTAAGAAGCAGGTCCGCTTCGTCCTAATTTACCCTGCCCTAGGTAGAATGGTGGGGCAGAGGGGCAACAGGAAAACTCTCTCGAGCATTTATCATGATCTTCGGGAAACTAAACTTAAGCCTGTAATGGATAAGATGTTCTAACATTGGGGTAAGGATTTCTCCCAGGTTAAAATACTGGAGTCGATCCTGGCAGGATGTGAAAGGGTCAGGAAGGCGGTGGCGAACGAGAATTGGAGAGAAACACATTTTAGGATAATACATAAGGCTATTTATGGCTTTCAATATTCTGGTCATACCACAGATCCTTCAAGAATATTGGTGTGTCCTAAATGTCATCTAGTGGGGTCGGACATGCTCCATGGACCGTGGTCCTGCCCGGACTCAGTCAAGTATTGGAAAATGGTGAAGTACCAGCTAGAAACTTATTTGAAAATATTCATACCACTAACACCAGACCTGATATTATTCCACGACTCTCCTGAGCATAAACATTTCCCACTAGTGACACATGTGATATTCCCTTACGTCCTACCAGCAGCACAGATGGGGTTAACCACCCCCCATGGACTGGCAGGACCGGCGGAATGTTTAATGAGCCCAAGACTAATAACTCAATTTAACAATTAAGTATCTCCTTAAAAGGAGGAAGTCAACCCCCAGCCCACTGTGTTTTTTTCTGTCCTCCTGGACAGGTGGACTAGGCGGTTTGTTCCCCCCTTTCTTATGGAAAGTGCGGGGAGCCTTCTTTTCGTTTGGGTAACGGCGTTGCCTTTTTTCCTAGGTACCTTGTCAGTTTGGCCGGCAGCTTATTTGCTGCCGGCCCCGCGCAGTTGCGCCTGGCTGGGGTATTTTGGCGGCGTCCTTGGTCCAGGATTCCCGGTCCCTGTGCGCCGCCATCTTCCGGAGGTGACGCGGGGACTCTCCTTTGCATCACCTCCGGGTAATCCGGCCGTGATTTTTCACGGGCACAATTTTTTTCATAGATGCGATTTTTTTATGCATCTTCCTGTGGAGGATTTACTGGGGCAAGGGTGGATTGGCTATCCTTCCCCTTCCCCTATTTTGGGAGGCTGTGTGCTCCAGTTCAGTCTCTGGCTACATATGCTTTTTCAGCTAGCTCCCAGAGTCCTAAAATTGGTGTTGTTCCACTTGTGGTGTTTTTTCCTCAGCTGCCTCCGGTCTGTTTTTCTTCCTTTCCTGCGTAGATAGGTGGTTTACAAATGTTTTATTTGTCCCTTTTTTTCCCGCAGTGATGTCTCCTCCGCGGGATTCGGAAGGCAGGAAAGTGGATTCCAAGAGGAAGCATCTATCCTGCTACCATTGCAGCAGTCAACGGTTATTGTAAGCTGATCATACCTGCACTCGTAAGATCGCAGAAGCTAAGCAGCTTTAGGCTGGGCTAAGACCAGCTTGGGAGACCGGTTAGGAATCCCTGGGTGTGTTGACTTAACCTACACCTGGGGTTACAGCTGCGGTTAGAGGTTTCTGACCTCTAGTGAACCTATGTTGCAGGATATGTATCCATGGCTCTGTTAAAGGAGTCATAGGCCTGCTGGATGGAAAGGCTTCCTATTCAAGCAAGTCCTGCGTATGAGGCCAAACACAGATCCTTGCTCTTGAAGCTAAGCAGCAGGTCTGTGGCTCATGGGAGACCAAGTGTGCCTTTGGCACCCTGTAACAATACTATCA
Source organism: Bufotes viridis (assembly GCA_033119425.1). Classification (NCBI taxonomy): domain Eukaryota; kingdom Metazoa; phylum Chordata; class Amphibia; order Anura; family Bufonidae; genus Bufotes; species Bufotes viridis. Next base: position 147,057,001 of record CM065592.1, on the reverse strand, counting down.
AATAATGTCAGGGGCCTATATATAGCATGGCCCTGAGATCGGCGGCCCATATTCCATTTGGAGGAGCCAAGGATGGAAAATCCACCTCCTGACTACGGGCCTCTTCGAGGCTCTTTCTTAATTCCCGTTACTCCTGCCGTCCTGCCAATAAGCTTCATGTGCCCGTCGGGAGTCGTCTCTCCCACTTCTGAGAAGAATGGATCCAAGAGATCTCGGATCCCTGGGTCCTGAATATCATTTTCAACGGTTATTTAGTCAACAACACCTCTATTCCACTGGGCAGGTTTGTCAAGATCAACCTTCTACAAGCTGCCAAGGAGGCGATCCTAGAGGCCTACATTCAGGACTACATTTGCAAAAGGGCTCTGAAGGAGGTTCCGGCAGGAGAACGGGGCGTAGGGATCTATTCACCAGTTTTTCTGGTTCCCAAGGCTTCAGGAGATCTCCGGATGATTATCGATCTGAGATATTTCAATCGATTTATAAGGAAGGTGAAGTTTCGTGTAGAAACCATCAGGTCAGTAGTTCACATCGTCAATCCTGGAGACGTGATGGCAACCCTGGACCTCAAGAATGCATATCTGCACATCCCGATCCATCCTGGTTCCAGGAAGTATATCAGGATCACGGTCCAGGTGTCCGGTGTCGTCAGGCATCTTCTGTTTGTTGCCCTTCTCTTTGGCATTTCTTCTGCCCCTCACACTTTTACCAAGGTGGTGGTTCTGTGGTGGCGGCTTTGAGGCTTCAAGGACTGACCATCATTCCTTATCTGGACGACTGGCTTTGAAAGCCTCTGCTCTAGCGGTCCTAACCCAACTTCTTCAGGTAACAATCTCCTTTCTGTTCCACCTAGGTTGGATCATCAGCTGGTAGAAGTCGAACGTGAGCCCGTCGACTTCAGTAAGATATCTAGGCTTCATAACCGACTCCGCTGGGATGTCGCTCCAGTTGACTCCAGAAAGAAGATTCCGGGTTCAGAACACGGCAAGTTCCTTTCCCGGCGAGTTCCAATCCGGACTCTCATGAAGATGTTGGGGCTCATGTCAGCGTCTGCGGAAGCAGTCCCTTGGGCTCTATGGCACCTCCGCCCTCTACAGTCGGAGGTCCTCTCCTAATGGAATGGCAGCCCTGCTGGGCTAAACTCCCTGTGCTCCCTGACTTGGAAAACTCGGTATTCCCTCAGATGGTGGTGCCATCTTTTAGACAGGAAGTCTATGACCCAGCCAGTCTGGGTCATATTGACTACGGATGCGTCCTAAGTAGGCTGGGACGCTCACCTAGACGACACTCCAGTTCACGGGAACTGGTTTCCTCAGGAGTGGCTTCTTTCATCCAATCTCCGCGAGATTCAGGCTATCCGGCTAGCCCTCCTTCACTTAGCCCCTCAGATCCGGGGCAAAGCGGTGAAAGTCCAGTCAGACAATGTGACTGCGGTACTTTACATCAACCAGCAGGGAGGCACAAGATCACTTCCCCTCTTGTCAGAGATCGGGGTGATTCTGGATTAGACAGAGTTGTACCTTCCCACTTATCTGCGATCCACATCCATGGCTCCCTCAATATGATAGCGGCTGAGCCGCGGTCTTCCGTCGGTAGAGTGGTCTTTACATCCGGAGAATCAAGCAGATAGTCCTCAAGTGGGTATGCCAGAGGTGGATCTCATGGCAACAAGGTTCAATGCCAAGGTGGAGAGGTTCTGCTCCCTCTACAGGGAGGACAACCCCTGGCGTTAGACGCTCTGTCAATATCCTGGAGGTTCAGGCTGGCTTACATCTTCCCTCCCTTTTCCATGATACCGAGGGTATTGATGAAAATCCGTCAGGATCAGGCCTCAGTGATAGCCATCATACTGTTTTGGCCGAAGAGATCCTGGTTTACCTAGCTCACCCAGTTGAGTCGAGGACAATATTGGAGGCTCCCCACAGCAGACCCTGGTGTCGTGGGACACTCACCTCTGCTCAGATCTGCACAGATTCAACCTGACAGCCTGGAGGTTGATCAGTCCCTTCCCGGAATAGAAGGGCTTTCAGAGTCGGTCCTGAGAACGCTGTCTCATTCTAGAGCGGACCCTACCAAGAGAGCCTACTCTTGTATTATGAGGATATTCTCATCCTGTTGTACCTCAACTGAGGAGGCGTCTGCAGATCCGCCCCTCTCCGCTATACTTCAGTTCCTGCAAAACGGCCTTGATAGAGGCCTTGCCCTTTACTCTGAAGATTCAAGTTTCAGCCATCTCAGCTTGCCTTAACAGGCTTTTTCTCAGGACCCGCTGATCAAACGGTTCCTTAAAGGAGCTGAAAGATTAAAGCCTACAGTACTGAGACCCCTTTTTTTCAATGGGTTTTTCAGTAGTTCTCAGGGGTTAGCATCTCCCCCTTTGAACCGTTAGAGGAGGTGGACATCAAGTTCGTCACTTGGAAGTTTGTGTTTCTCCTTGCAGTGACTTTGGCCAAGAGGGTCTCTGAGCTTCAAGCTCTCTCAGCACATGAGCCCTATTCTTACATGACCGGGACCTTCTTAGATTCCTCCCGTATTGTAGGCCTAAAGTTCCTTCCTTCCAGAACATCAACCAGGTGATATTCCTCCCGGTTCTGTCGACATCTACCACCTCCTCCTAGGAACCTGCTAGACATCCTCTGGACGTCCGAGATGTCTCCGGATCTATGTGGATAGATCAAGGAGTTCAGGAAAGATGAGAATCTGCTAATCCTGTTGCCGGTAAGTTTAAAGGCTATAAGGCATCCAAACCTTCCATCAGTCGGTGGATTGAGGAGGCTATTAAGGAATCCTTTGTTTCCACAATCTCTGGACCCTCCGGGATTCGTGAAGGCCCACTCTACTAGAGTTGTGGCTACTTCTTTTGCCGAGAGGAGTCTTCTGCCTCTCAACATGATTTGCAAAGCTGCCTCCTGGAGCTCTGAATCGACATTCATCTCCCATTATAGACTAGATGCCAGTCTAGCTGAGTTTTCGGACTTTGGGCAGACTTTTCTTAGTTCTGCCAGGCAGGAAGGCCCTCCCTAGGGGTTTTTTCTTGCTATCTCCCCATCTGTGCTGCTGGTAGGACGTAAGGGAATCGTTAATTTCTAACGATAATTTGTTTTCCCTTAGTCCTAACAGCAGCACACAAATTTCCCACCCTAGTAAGTCTAGTTTTTTTCTTGCTATAAACACAGTGGGCTGGGGGTTGACTTCCTCCTTTTAAGGAGATACTTAATTGTTAAATTGAGTTATTAGTCTTGGGCTCATTAAACATTCCGCCGGTCCTGCCAGTCCATGGGGGGTGGTTAACCCCATCTGTGCTGCTGTTAGGACTAAGGGAAAACAAATTATCGTTAGAAATTAACGATTACTGGTGGCCAAACGCTGTCTTCTCAATAATTGGCTCCAGTCGCACAATCCCTCGGTGTCGGAGATATTCTTACAGGTCAAGAGGTGCTTTGATATGGAAAGACTGGAGGCTGAGCAAAATAAAGGATCGCAGACAAAACCATTCTTTAAATAAGTTGGATAATTTTATTACAACAGTTTTCTCTGATAGGGAATTTAAATTACTTATGGCCCCATTTCAGAACACAGAGTGGTACCTTAGAAGGAAAAATGCTGGGTCATTGGGTAGGTTGTTGGTAGACTAGGTTCTGGGAGATAAACCTGAGCTTGCGGAGGGGGAGCACCAAGGAGGTGGGGGGAAGGAGGGAAAGGTTTGGGTTTTAAGTTTTGGAAAATTATGCTTTGCACTGTCAGTCTAGCGTATATAATTGTGTAAACAATGTATCAATGCATAATTGTACAATGTCGATATATGATGTACTCTGATTAATGCAAGCTCAATAAAAATAATATTTTAAAAAAAAAACAGTGGTAAAGTAGAAGTGGCTTAGTTGCTCATAGAAACCCATCAGTTTCCACCTTTCATTTTCTCTGGGAGCTCTGAAAAATGATAAGGTGGAATCTGATTGGTTGCTATGGGTAACTAAAACAGTTTTCCTTTACACCAATTTTTCATAAATCTACCTTTGTGTTTCCTACACTGGAATCATCTGAAATTACCCTTGGACCTTTTTCACACAAGCAATATGGATTGTGGCAGGAACTGTTCAGGGAAAAACTGATGGTTTTGCGTGCAAGTTCAATCAGATTTGTCTGCATTCAGTGTGTGCATTTTTCCCGGATTGCATCCATTTATAACGCGGGTGAAAAAAAATCTGATGAATAATCTACATCATCTAGCAACTATTACACTGGGTTCACACCTGAGCGTTTCTGAGACGCGTTTTTATTCGCGCGTTTTTGTCACGCGTATTACAGCGTGTTTTTGCAAATAGGAAACACGCGTCATACGCGCGTTCGTGAGTCTGGAGACCAATTGAAAAAGGCATATCTACACTTTAACGCGTGTTAACCGCGCGTTTTACGCGCGTTCCCATTGAAGTCTATGGGTGTAAACGCGCGAAAAAACGCCCCAAAGAAGCTCAAGAACTTCTTTGAGCGTAGGGCGTTTTACAGCGCGTTCAAACGCGCTGTAAAACGCTCAGGTGAGAACCATGCCCATAGGGAAACATAAGTTTTCTCCTGTTGAGCGTTTTACAGCGCGTTCGAACGCGCTGTAAAACGCGAAAGTGTGAACTGAGGGTTAGTGAAAAACGTATTACATCTGGTTTGCATCTGGATGTCTTCCTTTTTTCACTTCTATGGAACCAGAGCGGCTTTTTACGCTGTTCTTAGTTTCCCCCTCTTCACTGCTGCTAGATACATCTAAGGCTTCGTTCACATCACCGTTTGTCATTTCCGTTCTCCGGCTCCGTTAAGGAGCAGGAGAACGGAAAGGACGGATGCTGTACATAACTGACACCTAACTGACACCAACGGAGCCTAAAGACCCCATAGACTTTAATGTTGGTGTCCGCTCAGAACATGATTTTTGAGCGGACATGAAAGTACTGCATGCAGGAAGTTGAGGAGGCAGTGTATGTGGCGGTGGAGGAGGAGGTAGTAGCCAACACTGTTTTTGTTGGGTTTTTATTTATTTTTTTCCCTTTATTTATTTATTATTAATTTGGGAAAACCCCAAAACATTGGCAACTGGAAAAAAAAAATGCATAGAGAAGTGCATTGGAGTCTAACAATGGCTGGGTGCGCACGATATACTTGTCTATTCAGCACAAGTTACAAACAAGTCCTGTGGGATCCATGCCTGGTTCATTTTAATGAATGTAAACTTGTCCACATTGGCTGTGGACAGACGGCTGCGCTTTTCCGTGATGCCCGTCCCCCCCCCCCCCCGCCATGCTAAACACACGTACGGATAATGCAGAGCAGGCCAGCACCTCCGAGGAGTAAAGGGCAAGCTCAGGCCATGTACCCAATTTGGAGACCCAGAAGTTGAATGGGGCAGACCCATCAGTCAGTATGTGTAGGCGTGTGCACATGTCCTGTTCCACTATGTTGCTGAAATGCTGCCTCCTGCTAAGACGTTCTGTATCAGCTGGTGGTGCTGGTTGTTGAGGTGTGCTGAAAAAGCTTTTCCACATTTCAGCCATGCTAACCCTCTTTTCTGAGGTGCTGGTGGTGCCCCAGCTGCATTGAAGACCTCTTTCTCCTCCTCTGCCCTCGCCTTGTGCTTCCACTGATCCCCTGCTGTCAGGTGGGAATGCCATCAGCAGTGCATCTACCATCATGCGCTTGTACTCGCGCATCTTCCGATCACGATCCAGTGACGGAACTAAGGACGGCACATTGTAATCAGCACTGGTTAGAATGTGGGCAACTCTGCTGTCATTGCGCAGGCACTGCAGCATGTAGTCGCTCATGTGTGCCAGGCTGCCCAGAGGCAACTAAAAGCTGTCCCCTGTGGGAGGCGTATCGTCTGTGTCCTCTATATCCCTCCAGCCACGCTCCAGTGATGGCCATGAGCTGCTTTGGGTGCCATCCTGCTGTGAACATGATTCCTCCTCATCATCATCCTCCACAACTGTGTCCTGGCCGGACAGTTGTGTACCTGGCCTCTGTTGGTACAGGAACCCACCCTCTGAGCTACTTTTGAATGACTAGCCTGATAACCATGGAAATGACCCCTCTTCCTCCTGTGCCACATCCTCTTTCATTATTGCCTGAAGCGTTTTTTCAAGGAGACATAGAAGTGGGATAGTAACGCTGAGGATGGCGTCATCGGCACTGGCCATGTTGGTGGAGTACTGGAAACAGTGCAACACAGCACACACATCCCGCATGGAGGCACACTCGGTGGTGAAGTGGTGCTGTTCCGCAGAGCAACTCACCTATGCGTGCTGCAGCTGAAACTCCACTATCGCCTGCTGCTGCTCGCACAGTCTCTCAAACATGTGCAAGGTTGAGTTCCATGTTGTGGGTATGTTGCATATGAAACGGTGAGTGGGAAAGCTGAAGTTACGCAGGCGAGCAGCAGCAGGGTGAGAACACCGAAAGCGCTCTGAGATGGCCCACACTTTCTGCAGCAGCTATGACATATCGGGGTAATTTTTCAGGTTCCTCTGCACCACCAAGTTAAGCACATGCAACAGGCAAGGGATGTGTGTCAAACCTGCTAGGCCCAGAGCTGCTACGAGATTTCACCCATTATCGCACACCACCGAGCAGGGCTTGAGGCTCAGTGGCACCAACCACTCATCGGTCTGTTGTTCCACGCCTGACCACAGCTCCTGGGCGGTGTGTGGGCCCCCCCCCCCCCCCAAACAGACGAGTTTCAAAACAGCCTGCTGTTGTTTTCCCGTGGCTGTGCTGAAGTTGGTGGTGAAAGTGTTACGCTGACCAGATGAGGAGGCAGTAGAGGAGGAAGCGGAGTAGAAGGAGGAGGAGGCAACAGGAGGCAACGAGCGATGTCCTGCAATCCTCAGTGGTGGAAGGACATGCAGCAAACTGCTATCGGCCTCAGGCCTAGCTGCCACAGATATAATGTCCCTGCCCGTGCTTACTTATCCACATATTGTTAGTTCTGTGGACCTCGCCACAGATGGCTTTGCGCAGTGCACACCTGATTTTGTCTGCCACTTGTTTGTGCAGGGCAGGGATGACTTGCTTGGAAAAGTATTGTCAGCTGGGAATAACGTATTGCGGGACAGATTAAGGTTTTTAAAAGTCTCTGTCTCCACCAGACGGAAGGACAGGATTTCAAAGGCCAGGAATTTTGAAATGCTGGTATTCAGGGCCAAGGATAGCTGGTGGGTAGGGGGGGTACTTCTTCTTTCTCTCCAGTGTTTGGGGGATGGACGCTTCCATAGGACAGTGTGGACATGCTGGGTGACGATGGTGTTGATAATGGTGTTGTTGCCACATCCTCTGTTTGTGGGGTGGCAGGTGCTACTTTCACTCTAGAGGGGGAGGAAGAGGCTGGGACTGCAGCAGAAGAGAGAAAAGGAGGAGCCTGAGATCTTTTGTGGTTTTTGAGGTGTGTATTCCACTGCAGCTCGTGCTTTGCATTTAAATGCCTGGTCATGCAGGTGATGCTCCGGTTTAGAACATTTTTGCCTCACTTCAGGCTCTGATTGCACAGCCTGCAAACCACTCGCGTCTTGTCGTCATCACATTGTCTGAAGAACTGCCAAGCCAGGGAACTCCTTGGAGCTGGCTTTAGTGTGCTCAATCCCTAGGTGTGGTGGGCAGCAGCAGCATACAGGCTAAGCGACGACCACTCTGCTTTTGCACCCTGCTCCCTCTTTTGCTTTGCGGCTTGCCCTGTGTGACCAGCACCTCTTCCTCCGAACTGCACACTTCACCCCCATGACCTTGATTCCATGTGGGGTCTAGGACCTCATCATCCTCCACATCATCTTCCACCCACTCTTCACCCCTGCCCTCCTTGCCAATCTGCACACTGCAGAAAGACACAGCAGTTGGCACCTGTGTTTCGTCATCATCAGAGACGTGCTGCGGTGGTAATCCCATATCCACATCCTGAAACATAAGTGGTTGGGAATCAGTGCACTCATTCTCTTCCACTTCTGGGGCAGGGCTAGCTGGATGGCCGACAGAAACCCTGCCAGCAGAGTCATCAAAAAGCATAAGAGACTGCTGCATGACTTGGGGCTCAGACTGCTTGCCTGATTTTCAAGGGGCTGAGGTGAAAGACAGATGCCCATGGGCTACAGGTGCCAACTCTGTGCTTTCGGCAGGGGTCTGGGTGGGATACAATGTGAAGGAACTGGAGGCACTGTCAGCCACCCAATCTACTACCGCTTATACTTGTTCTGGCCTCACCATTCATACACCAGTATTCGGACCTACAAAATAATGCTGAACGTTCTGTCGACTACGTGCACCTAAGGAAGGTGTTTCATTTTGGCGTATATCTGGACCAGATCGACCATGTCCACGTCCTCTCCCTGCAACAGGAGCTCCACCAACACCAGCAGCACTACGACCAGGGCCACGTCCCTTATTTGATGCTCTCCTCATTCTTTGAGGTCACCCACTGAACTAACAGATGGATTAACTAGATGTATTTCCGTGTCACATATGCAGTGCAGGTGTACCTCACACAAACAATTTGTATATGTCACCCACCGATGTAACAGATGGATTAACTAGATTTATTTCCCCGTCACTTATGCAATAGTGAGGAGCGGCACGGGAAATATTCGAATTTTCGATATTTTGAAAATATGTGGTAGAATATTTGTCATATATTCGCGAATATTCGTATTCGAGATTATTCTCTTGATTGCGAAAAATCATCAATGTAAATATCGTATAATGCGAATTTGTAATAGGAAATACAGGTGTGGGTCACTTTGGCTACACTTTTCAAGCTTCTAGAAGTTTCCTGAGTTTATCCTGAGACTGGAGAAAATAGAATGCTTTATATGCAGATAGAGTGCTCCAATATATTCGCAATTGCGCAAATTGGAATGTTTTTTTCGCACTACATGCAACTTCACATTTTAGCAGGTTTGACTACATATTACTGATTGGTGCACTAAGTATTGTTGTGAACTTGACATTGCTGCCTTCTCATTGGCCCATAAGAAAAGAAGCAGGGAGGAATCATGTGTTCAGATGGGAAAAAAATTGACGAATATTCGAAATTACGAATATATATTCTAAATATTTGCGAATTCTCAAAGTTGCGATATTTGTGATTAAAATTCGCTATTCAAATATTCGCGCTCAACATTAGTATGCAGTGCAGGTGTACCCCACACAAACAATTGGTATATGTCGCCCACCGATGTAACAGATGGATTAACTATTATATTTTTGTGTCAAGGGTACAAAGATGGTGCATTGCAACCACAAAAAATCACTATAGGTCACCCACAGAATTAACAGCCAGATAAACTATTACATTTCTGTGTCAGGGGTGCCAAGATGATGCATTGCACAGACACTATAGGTAACCACAGTATAAATAGCCAGAGGAGATACCTAACACTTTCCCTCACTTCAGCTGTCTGCTTCCTGTCCCTGCTATACTCAGAGCTGATGGTCGATGCTACACATGATCCATATTTTGTTGAGGCTGGGTCACATGATGCACGGGCCAATCACAGCCATGCCATTAGTAGGCATGGCTGTGATGGCTTTTTAGTGCTACAGCTTAAAAAGCTTATTGATTGACTGCCCTGCAGCCTTTCAACAAGCTTTATTAAATGCACGAATACTGAACTCAAACCCAAACTTTTCCAGCAAAGTTCGGGTTCGGGTCCGGATACCCGAACTCTCAAAGTTTGGTATAGACCCAAACTTTACAGTTTGGGTTCGCTCAACACTACATGTCACTGATGTCCTCCTCAACCGTCTCTGACCGCTCGCAACACCAGCTCCATGCCACTCTCCTCATCAGTACTTGCCTGCCTAGTGGCGGAAGCTGTGGATGTCTCCTCCAGATCTTGGCTGGGCAGTAGCTGCTGACTGTCCTCTATTAGCTGGTCCTCGCTGAAAAGTGGAGCCGAGCCCACAGCATATACTACTTCTCTGGCTTAGGGAACAGAAAATGACATAGGCAGGTTGAGGACAGGTGAAGGCACAGGGCCTGCTCCCGGGCCATGCCAAATAAGCGTCGTGTCAGATTAACCAACCGACTCTTGGCTGGGGGTGTCTGATGTCACCTAGAACGAAGTGGATGACCGAGTCAACCATTCAAGAACCGCTGGGTTGCTTGTCAAGACACGACCGCTCAATGACACCGGGAGCTCAGGCCTCTCGCTACGACCCCTGCTGCCACGCCCCCTGACTCTGCTGCTACCTCTATCTGCGCCATAAACATTTACGCCTCTGCAGGGCCTGGCACTGCTCTGTATGCCCTACTTATAGAGAAAAAGGGAAAAAACATAGCGCCTCATGTGCAGTTTCGTTTAGAGTGTATGATAATATAGGAAGCTAGTTGTGCTTACTGGATATCATTGTGAGAAGTCACCATGGCTGTATAGGCTTCGCTGGTATCTTTCCCCACCAGCTTTTAGGGATGCCTCGCTGCTGCCTGGTCTCCCCTCGTCCAGTGCTCAAGATATCAGAGGACTGTTCAAGAAATGCTCAAAGGAAAAAAAACAGTTAAAAAAACTTAAGTTTTATTGTCCTGAAGAAGGGGGCACTCCGCCCCTGAAACGCGTCAACCCCGTCTAATAAAATAAACTTTTTTAACACTTGGACGACTGATCCATCTGCCTGCAGCGATGCTAGAGGGTCTCCGGATATTTTTCCTTGGGCATTTCCTGTATGCCATACTATTAGATGAAATATTTTTTATTTTGCCTCTAATACACGCCAAACTGGGCTTCAGAATATATCTCTGCCCTGTAGAACGTCAATTAGGCCCACATTTTTTTCTACTTTTACACAACAGGGTTTTCAACTTTTCAACAGAGAAGTACAATGCTGGACGGCAAATATATTTTTATTTCGCCACTAATACACGGTAAACGGGGCTTCCCAATATATCACTGCACCACAGAACGTCAAGTAGGCCCACATTTTTTTCTACTTTTACACAACAGGCTTTGCAACAGATATATGCAATGCTGGATGGTGAATATATTTTTATTTCTCCACTAATACACTGCAAACAAGGCTTCAGAATATATCACTACACCACAGAACATCAATTAGCCCACATTATTTTCTACTTCTACAAAACAGGTTTTTCAACAGATATATCCAACGCTTTATGAATATATGTTTATTTCGCCACTAATACACTGTAAACTGGGCTTCCCAATATATCACTGTACCACAGAACATCAAGTAGGCCCACATTTTTTTCTACTTTTACACAATAGGCTTTGCAACAAATATATGCAATGCTGGATGGCAAATATATTTTTATTTCTCCACTAATACACTGCAAACAGGGCTTTAGAATATATCACTGCACCACAGAACATCAATTAGCCCACATTATTTTCTATTTCTACAAAGCAGGTTTTTCAACAGATATATGCAACGCTTGATGGGGAATATATGTTTATTTTGCCACTAATACACGGCAAACTGGGCTTCCCAATATATTGCTGCACCGCAGAACGCAGAAGGTCAATTAGCCCCAATTTTTTTTTCGACTTTTACACAACAGGCTTTTCAACAGAGAAGTACAACGCTGGATGGGGAATGTATTTTCAATTTTGCTACTAATACACGGCAAACAGGGCTTCCCAATATATCACTGCACCGCAGAATGTCAATAAGGCCCAAATTTTTTTCTCATTTTACACAACAGGCTTTTCAACAGATATATGCAACGCTGGACGGCAAATATATTTTTATTTCGCCACTAATACACTGCAAACTGGGCTTCCCAATATATCATTGAGCCGCTAAGCGGCAAAGATATTTTTTTCTTTTTCCACATATACATGCAAGACACAGATAACTGCACTGCTGAGCGGCAAATATATTTTTTTCTTTTTCCACTAATACACGGAAGAAAGGGATTTAAAACTGATGACTGCACCACTGAGCGGCAAATATATTTTACTTTTGCCACTAATACACAACAAAAAGGGCTGTAATTTTCGCCCTTCACCACACAACTGCTAATAAGCCCTCTTTTTCCCACTAATATAAGCCAAAAAATGTGTCAGAACATATAACTGCACCACACAAGGGTAAATAAAACATTTACCTAATAAGATAGGTCATCAATATCAGATTGTGAGGGGTCTGACACCCGGCACCCCCACTGATCAGCTGTTTGAAGAGAAGGCACGCGTCGTGCCAACACTGTCTTCTCTTCATTGTTTACCTGCTGGCCATCGCATCTGCAGCGGTGAGCAAGTGTAATTACATACAAGCCGTCCCATTAATTTCAACGGGACGGCTCGTTCCTATTGTGGGGAGTCGCTCTGGTAGATAGCGGTGCGGGTGCAGTACAGAGGCAAAACAGGGAGTCCAGAAGGTGCAATGAACAGTGTTTTATTCACACTTGCACAAAAACAAACGATATAAACAGTCTCTTGGTGTTTGTTCACACACACCAGAAATCATGAGGAAAAACAAAACAGTCCAAATCAGGTTCTAGTCACCTGGGAGGTTTTAGGTGCAGGTTCGCACCTGGCTGTCAGTCCAGCCGCAAGACAGTCGCCGTCAGGCTTCCAGGTCGTCTGCACTCCTCCTTGCTGGGCTCTTGCGTCCAGCCCAGAGAACTTCCAAACACAAGTGACTCCACAGCCTAACAGCAGCTCCAGGACAATCACACCCACCTGCTGGTGCTGGCTGTGTTTTAAAGCCCAGCAAAGTCCGGCCTGGACCGTGGGGAGTAGGCACCCACCCAACTCTTTGCCTACTCCCAGTAAGAGCCGGCCCGGATTGGCTTTGCAGCCAAACTAACTATAAATGTCAAGCAGCACTAGCTGCTGCTGACACATAAAACCCGGCTCTCACCTCACCGAGGCCAGGAACCTCGGTGACACGTACCTCCCATCGATAACGGCACCTTGCACCTTACCACATACCCCCCCCCCTTTGTTCAACCCTGAGGGGGTGAACACATGTGAGGCAGTGGACGCGAGACAGGGCATCTGCATTACCCTGCAAGTGGCCTGCCCTGTGTTCTACCGAAAATTTGAAATTTTGCAAGGATAGGAACCACCTGGTGACCCGAGCATTCCTCTCCTTGGCCTGGCTCATCCACTTGAGAGGGGAATGGTCGGTCACCAGACGGAACCTCCTCCCTAACAGGTAATAGCGGAGAGATTCAAGTGCCCACTTGATAGCCAGGCACTCCATCTCCACTATACTATACCTGGTCTCGGCTGGGGTGAGTTTACGGCTCAGGAAGACAACGGGATGTTCTTCCCCATTGACCTCCTGAGACAGTACTGCACCGAGACCTACCTCCGAGGCATCCGTCTGAACAGACGAACTCCCTGTTGAAGTCGGGTGTCACCAAAACCGGGGACCCACACAGGACCGACTTCAACGCGGAGAAAGCCTCCTCCGCCTTCTCATTCCAGCTAACCTTCCCGACTTTCGCCCCTTCAACAGGTCTGTCAACGGCGCTGCTATTGTGGCAAAGTGGGGCACAAACCGCATGTAGTACCCTACAATTCCCAGGAAGGACTTTACCTGCCTGGTGGTGACCGGTCGGGGCCAGTTACGAATGGCCTCTACCTTAGTTACCTGCGGCTTGATGACTCCACGCCCAATAACATATCCCAGATATTTGGTCTCTTCCAACCCAATCGCACACTTCTTTGGATTGGCGGTTAGACCAGCTTTCCTCAGGGCATCTACTACCGCCTGCACTTTGGGCAAATGGCTTTCCCAGTCGGTGCTGTGGATGATTACATCATCTAAGTAGGCCGAGGCGTACCGACGATGTGGTCGCAGCACAATATCCATTAACTTTTGGAAGGTGGCGGGGGCGCCATGCAGGCCAAAGGGTAACACCTTGTAATGATACAGGCCCTGCGGAGTAACAAAAGCGGTTTTTTCCTTGGCCGCCTCCGTTAAGGGTACTTGCCAGTATCCTTTAGTGAGGTCTAGCACAGAAAAATAACGGGCTTGCCCTAAATTCTCAACAAGCTCGTCTACCCGGGGCATGGGATACGCATCGAACTTGGACACTTCATTTAATTTGCGAAAATCGTTGCAGAACCGCAACGTCCCATCCGGCTTGGGTATTAGAACTATAGGACTGGCCCACTCACTTTTCGATTTCTCAATGACATCAAACTTCAACATTAATTGCACTTCCTCCGCGATGGCCCGTCACCGAGCCTCGGGTACCCGGTATGGTTTTAACCGGATTTTGGCCTGAGGCTCAGTGACGATGTCATGTTGGATGAGAGACGTGCGGCCAGGGAGGTCCGAGAACACATCTGTGTTCCGACTGATGAACTCCCTGACTTCCTGAACTTGTTTGAAAGACAGGCTGTCTGCAATTTTTACCGTGGCTACCGCTTCGCAGGCCTCGAACTGTGGGGCTGGACCCTTGTCACCTAGAAGCCCTGGCCGGGGGCTGTTGTCGTCGGCCGTGTCCCTGTCTTTCCACGGCTTCAGTAAATTCACGTGGTACACTTGCTCTGGCTGGCGCCGCCCTGGCTGGTGTACTTTGTAATTTACTTCCCCTACCTTCTCGATAACCTCATAGGGGCCCTGCCACCTGGCTAGGAACTTGCTGTCAAGGGTGGGCACCAGAACCAAAACCCGATCTCCCGGGTCGAAGTTCCGTACCCGAGCCTGATGATTATACACCCTACTCTGGGCTTGTTGCGCTGCCTCCATATGCTCCCGGACCAGCGGCAACACCCTTTCCATCCGGTCCTGCATCTGGGTGACATACTCAATGACGCTTTTGTGGGGGACAGGCTGTTGTTCCCACGCTTCCTTGGAGATATCCAACAGGCCCCGAGGGTGTCTGCCATAAAGCAGTTCGAAGGGCGAGAACCCAGTAGAGGCCTGGGGCACCTCTCGCACGGCGAACATGAGATAGGGCAGAAGCAGGTCCCAGTCCTTCCCATCTCTGGACACCACCCTTTTTAACATATTTTTTAGAGTTTAGTTAAACCTTTCGACAAGACCGTCTGTTTGCGGATGGTAAACGGACGTCCGTAACTGCTTTATACGCAACAATTTACACAGTTCCCTCATAACTTTGGACATAAAAGGGGTCCCTTGGTCGGTCAGAATCTCTTTTGGCAGGCCCACACGGGAAAACATTTCCATTAACTCTTTGGCAATGAGCTTATCAGAGGTATGTCGCAGAGGCACCGCCTCTGGATACCGAGTAGCATTGTCCAGAATCACCAGGATATGTTGGTGACCCCTAGCAGACTTCGGTACGGGTCAGACCAGATCCATGGCAATACGCTCGAATGGGACCTCAATTATTGGGAGAGGGACCAGGGGACTTCTGTAATGCGGCTGGGGGCTATTTACCTGACAGGTCGGATAGGACTTACAGAACTCCTCTACTTCCTTAAACAAACCGGGCCAGTAAAATCGCTGTAGTACGCGGTCCTGCGTTTTCTGCCACCCCATGTGTCCCCCAAGAACATGTTGGTGGGCAAGCTCCATAACAAGCTTGCGGTATGCGGTGGGCACCACCAACTGTTCAACTGGCTCACCTCGGATTTGGTTCACCCGATACAACATATCCTGAAGAACAATAAATCGTGGAAACATTAATTCAGCCCCAGGTTTCTGGGGTTTACCATCAATCATTACAACACTTTCCCAGGCCCTGGTTAGGGTTTGGTCCCGGTGTTGTGCGGTCCCAAAATTTTCCCTGGAGACATTGAGGTCTGCCAACTCAGGTCCCGGTGGCAAGTCCTCCGTGTCTCCCACCATTACCCTCAGTGGGGTTGCCTCCCCCTCTACCGCTGGAGCAGTGGTCACCCCTACCGCTGGCCCTTCAGATTCGGGCTCCCAGGGTTCTGGCCTTCCAGTGGTATCAGGCCACTCTACTAGGGTTACCCCTGTCTCGGGTCCATCAGATACTTTTATTGCCGGCCACAGCGCCGGGAAACCTGGGAAGTCCCTCCCAAGTATCAGTTCATGTGGGAGTTTAGTACCAACAGCCACCTCGTGGGTCCACTTACCAGCCGCTGTGGACAAAGTCACTAGTGCAGTGGGGTAGTCTTTTAGGTCTCCGTGGATGCCCAGGACCCGATTTTACGGCCGGTATACTCCACAGGCCGTACCAGGGCAGCCCTTACCAGGGAGACTAGACTCCCGGAGTCCAGCAGGGCCACCGCCAGAGAATCTCCCACCTCTACCTGACACAGGTGGTTATTGTCCTGCACCTCACGGGTGCCAGTTGCACACAGCTTCCGTGCATACAGGGAGTGGCGATAGCCGTAGTTCACTTCCATCGGCTCACCCTGGTGCGGACAGTCGACCCTGAGGTGGCCTGGCTCCTGACACCTCCAGCATACCACGGGAGGCGGAACCGCAGGGGCACATTCCGTGCAGGTCTCTCTGTCGCCGGTCGTCGGAACTGGGGTGGAGGCCTCCGGGGTTTGACTGGCCCCTTCCCAGCAAGACTCCCCTTCAGGTTTCTGGTGGCCTCGTAACGCTCCACCAGATCAACCATTTCAAGGGCATTAGTGGGGGATACCTGGCCGATCCAGTGCTGAAGGGGGTAAGGTAGGGCCCTCCAGAACATGTCGGCCAGCAAACGGTCCAGTATAGCCGTTGGACTTAGAACCTCAGGCTGCAGCCACTTTTGCAACCTGTGCAGCAACTCATAGTACTGCGGCCTGGCGGGTTCAGCCGATTTAAAGTCCCACTGGTGGACCCGCTGAGCCTGGACCAACACATTTACCCCCAGTCTGGCCAGGATCTCCCCCTTCACCGTGGGGTAATCAGCAGCCTGGTCATCTGCTAGGTCAAAAAAAACCTGCTGGGGTCCAGATGCCAGGAACGGAGCGACCACCTCGGCCCACTGGTCACGGGGTAACTTCTCCCTCACGGCTACCTTCTCAAAGACCGCCAGATACGTCTCAACGTCGTCCGAGGGGGTCATTTTTGGGATCTCCGCACTGACCGCTTTCCGGACATCATGGACAGGGTGGGACGCTCCTGCAGCTTGTAACGCCATCACGTGCTGTAATAGTAGCTGGTTGGTCTCCCGCTGCTGCACGTTAGCCTCTATGAGAGCTTTCACAGCCGCCTCCATGTTGCCAGCAATTCCTACTTGTAGCTGTGCTGGTTTAATATATTCCATGCACTCGTGCCCAGCAAAACAAACAAACTTCGGCGTTCACGCCAGCCTCACTGCGCATGCCCGCATCCGACACCAAATGTGGGGAGTCGCTCTGGTAGATAGCGGTGCGGGTGCAGTACAGAGGCAAAACAAGGAGTCCAGAAGGTGCAATGAACAGTGTTTTATTCACACTTGCACAAAAACAAACAATATAAACAGTCTCTTGGTGTTTGTTCACACACACCAGAAATCATGAGGCAAAACAAAACAGTCCAAATCAGGTTCTAGTCACCTGGGAGGTTTTAGGTGCAGGTTCGCACCTGGCTGTCAGTCCAGCCGCAAGACAGTCGCCGTCAGGCTTCCAGGTCGTCTGCACTCCTCCTTGCTGGGCTCTTGCGTCCAGCCCAGAGAACTTCCAAACACAAGTGACTCCACAGCCTAACAGCAGCTCCAGGACAATCACACCCACCTGCTGGTGCTTGCTGTGTTTTAAAGCCCAGCAAAGTCCGGCCTGGACCGTGGGGAGTAGGCACCCACCCAACTTTTTGCCTACTCCCAGTAAGAGCCGGCCCGGATTGGCTTTGCAGCCAAACTAACTATAAATGTCAAGCAGCACTAGCTGCTGCTGACACATAAAACCCGGCTCTCACCTCACCGAGGCCAGGAACCTCGGTGACACGTACCTCCCATCGATAACGGCACCTTGCACCTTACCACACTATACAATATGTAAACTATATGTATACTACAGAGCCATCCTATTGAAATGAATGGGACAGCTTGGGTGCAATTACACCTGCTCATCACTGCAGATGTGATGGCCAGCAGGTAAACAATGAGGAGGAGGCAGCGCTGGCACGGCGCATGCCTTCTCTTCAAACAGCTGATCGGTGGGGGCGCCTGGTGTCAGACCCCTGCAAATCTAATATTGATGACCTATCCTAAGGATAGGTCATTAATGAATATAACTTGGACAACCCTTTTAACATTAGTTTTGGTCATAAATATAACTGTGAAAGAACCAAACCTAATTTGCTGCAATGCTGAAGTGCACCTGACCGCTTGCCTACAGCCTCAGAGGATCTCTGTGAATTACAATACAGCTGGAGGGATGTCTTTTCGTGACTTTTATTGGCCAGTATATGGTGTATTACTGAAAGTATTCAAGGATGCTGCTTGTTTCTAAATACAGCCAGGGTACCTGTAGTATGATTGGGAGAGGCAGTCAGTTTGTAAAATTCTTTATTGTCTTTAATTCTTTAGAAGCCTTGACTTACATGCTCTTCCTGCATGTCACTACAAAAAATGTGTGTTAGTATTTTATATTACCTGACTTATTTTTCCAGCCTCAATATATTCCAAAGTCCTGTGCATTTCCCCATTGGGGTCCCAAATCCAGTATTAACGTATGTCGTTGGAAATTAACCTGCAGTACGAAGAGGAAACCCATGCAATCAGAGGAAGAATGTACACAGACTATGAAGATGTTGCGGGTGGTAGGATTCAAATCAAGGACCCCCCAATGCTGCAAATTAACAGTGGCAAACACTAAGCCAATGTGCATCCTGGAAGTATACCCTATAAGTAGTGCCTTTCACATTTCCATCTCCCTCTCATAAGATAGGCTGTTATACTTACAACCTAATCCAGCCCACCACATCTTCCCAATTAACAGTGCCTACTTGACATGCTTTTCCTGAAAACAGTGCTTTTACCCCCCACTTCCCAAAAGGGGAATGCAGAAATGACAGTCATACCCAGGTGCCATGTAAGGCCCAACAGCTCCTGTGTATCTGAGCTGCAGTGAGCAACAGTGTCTTTCTTAATATTCCCAAATATACAGTGCTGTGCCTGTTCTGCCACATAGGCTCCATGCACACACTTTTACCACATGCATGAGCACAACAATCTAAGATTACAGAAGTGCGGCTGTTTGCCAAGAATAAGACCAGTTTCAGATCATAACATGGATCCACCCAACATGCTCTATCAGTGCACTGACCATGTCAGAATTGGAAAAGAATATGGGCTGTTTTAACAGCAGGTGAGTATGTTTTTGTTTTTTTTACTGCCATTTTATAAAAAATTAATTCATTACCACGAAGTGCGAGGAAAGTTGCCTTCGTGACAAATCAAATTTTTCCTAAAATTTGGATCATAGTCCATTTTGTTAACTTCAATTCACTCAACACTAACTATAACAAGCCATATAAAAACAGTGGGTTACATTATGGTAATTATGGTAATCCCTATGACAGTCTGCTACAAGGAAGAAAAGCTGGCAGAGGGCACTCAGCTAAGATCCTTGATGTAAGCGCAACCTCTGCTGATGTAGTTATGTTATCCCACTGTCTGTGTATTAACTGTTTCCTTCCCTGTCTGTGGCAGGGAAGGGTTAATTCACTTTTTTCATAAATAAAAATTAAATTAAAAAAATAAAAAGTGAAATAAAAAGTAATGAAGTCATAGCTATAGTATGTACTCACACATAAGCACCTTTTTCCTTTCATAAAAAAATAAAATAAAAAATATTTATTAGTTTGAGCAAAAGTGTAACAGACTTTATGTGTAAAATATACTAATGTAACATAGTATATAAGTCCGAAAAAAGACATTTGTCCATCTAGTTCGGCCTGTTATCCTGCAAGTTGATCCAGAGGGAGGCAAAAAAAAACAAAAAAAAAAAAACCCTGCGAGGTAGAAGCCAATTTTCCCCACTTAAAGAGAAAAATACAATGTTTCCAGACTCCAATCAGATAACTCCCTGGATCAACAACCCATCTCTAGTAGCTATAACCTGTAATATTATTACACTCCAGAAATGAATCCAGGCCTCTCTTGAACTCTTTTAGTGAACTCACTATCACCACTTCCTCAGGCAGTTCCATAGTCTCACTGCTCTTACCATAAAGAATCCTTTTCTGTGTTTGTGTACAAACCTTCTTTCCTCCAGATGCAGAGGATGTCCCCTTGTCACAGTCAAAGTCCTGGGGATAAATAGATGATGGGAGAGATCTCTGTACTGACCCCTGATATATTTATACATAGTAATTAAATCTCCCCCAGTCGTCTTTTTTCTAAAGTGAGTAACCCTAATTTTGATAACCTTTCAGGGTACTGTAGTTGCCCCATTCCAGTTATTACTTTTGTTGCCCTTCTCTGAACCCTTTCCAGCTCTGCTATGTCTGCCTAGTTCACAGGAGCCCAGAACTGTACACAGTACTCCATGTGTGGTCTGACCAGTGATTTGTAAAGTGGTAGGACTATGTTCTCATCACGGGCATCTATGCCCCTTTTGATGCAACCCTTTATCTTATTGGCCTTGGCAGCAGCTGTCTGACATTAGTTTTTACAGCTTAGTTTGATGTTCACTAAAATTCCTAGGTCCTTTTCCATATCAGTGTTACCCAGTGTTTTACCATTTAGTATTTATGGGTGACTTTCATTATTCCTTCCCATGTGCATAACCTTACATTTGTCAGTGTTAAACCTCTGCCATCTGCCACTTTTCTGCCCAAGCCTCCAATCTATCCAGATTCCTCTGTAGCAGTATACGGTCCTCTTCCATGTCAATTACTTTACACAGTTTAGTGTCATCTGCAAAAATTGTTATTTTACTGTGCAAGCCTTTTTCAAGATCATTTATAAACACATTATTTTCCTTTATTTTTATTTACCATTAAACAAGTCAAATATAGGTTTTCAATTTAGTTATATGTAGTATAGTTTATCTAAATAAAAAAATATGTTTTAATATATATTTTTGTAGTCAGGGCTACCTTTGATGCGTAGGCTACATGACACGCAACCATCTACCTGCCTAACTAACTAAACTAAGCGACTTGAATTGTGCCACAACCACTGCATAGGAGGAATGCCTAAAAGGGTGCATACCCTGCAAGGAGTTTATGAAACAGGAGGGTGGGTTGGGAGGGTACGCAGCACCGTTGACACACCCAATGGAGGTGCCTGCCTGGTATAAATGTGCTACTGCCGCCCCTCCCACAAATACAGGCCAATAAATCGGCCTACATAATTGTGGTTGGGGCTACCTGTGATGCGTAGGCTACATGACATGTAACCGTCTACCTGCCTAACTAACTAAACTAAGCAGCTTGAATTGTGCCATAACTGCTGCGTAGGAGGAATGCCTAAAAGGGGGCAAAAACCCCACAACTAAATGATAGATAATAGATTATAGCAACAACACTAACATGACCAACCTCTCAAATGTGAGAACATCCCTAGACTAGGTTGAGGTATGTACCTATTGAACATGCAGAGCGCCATCGACCTAATTTCCGGATAATATGGGCCGGAACTTTTGTTCTTAGGGGCAGCAGATGCTGCACCTAACCTGAAGGAAAGGCCAGATGGCTGTCGGTTTCAACCCTAAATTGGACACTGTCATACGGACATGCTGTACAAGTGAGAGGTGGTGAGTGGAGCAGTGGGAACCGCAACAGAGGACTCTCAAGGTCTTGGTCTCTTAAGGCTGCCAGTAACTGCTGAAAGACTCGAATCGGGCACCCTGAATGGAATGTCGGAAGGAAAATGATTTTATTGGGGGCCAAAAAATGGAAACAAAACCAGTGCCAGCGAAAGCATCAGAAAACCAAATGGTTGAAACTGCCGTGGCCTGAGTGACGTGTCAGGTCTGATGTTGTGATACCGCAACCTGATGAAAATGTAACTTACCAAACATTCTGAAGCTAAAACAACCTTTGAAGAAACGTCAAGTAGCGAAGCCTGTAACCTAATGGGAAATCCACCTGTGATGTGACTCGTTGTATGCTAATAAAGTTTTTTTTATGCTTATTTTTTCTTTTTCTTTTCTTTTTATCTTAATACCTGAGCAAAAGATGTAATTGACCACACCAACTGAGAATGATGAGCTGTGACGTGACCTGAAAATCAAAAATGACGTGCAATGACGAACCTGGCTGTGGAAGTATGCCAACACTGACATGAGGCATGCTGTAATATAGACCACCTGCAATACACCACGCTGCTATAGGTGAGTACATATAAACGATGCAACTATCAGCACATACCCCCTGTTGAGATGTGGGGGTTCTGTTTCAGTATCTTGCATTGTGTATTGGTATGCTCCCTCCTCTCTCCCCCTTTGTTTCAGCTTCTAGTTAGTTCAGCCTAGCCACTTACTGTTTTCCCAATCATGCATTGCTGTTGTGTGTGTTCAGCTCTCTGAGGAGAATCTCCATCTTCTTAGCAAGGAGAATATTATTGGCATAATTCATTTACCATCTGGATTCCCTGCACATCTTGTAATGCAATCTCCGGATAAAAAGCTACTTGATTAACTCCTGGGTGTCTGATGCATAAGCTGTAAGTGGAGAATGTCTGATTCAACAAGTCCCCTCAGTGCGCATTGAAGCTACGCTTCTCTCACAGATGCGTAATTGTATAAAACTGACATTTCGAAACGCCACAGTAAAATGGCTGCAGTGGAAGGTAATATCTTATAATTGTCAGTACTGCATTCACTAGGATCGCAGAAGCTTCTAGCAATTGCAGTTTCATACAGGCTTGGGACTGTATTCAGCCTGTTTTCTGAGGTAAATATCGTCTGCCTGCTATAAGTTATTAAAAGACTGAACCGCCACTAGAGATCGCTGTTGTATTGCAGATGGAAATGCAGGACATAGCTAGAAGGATTTCTAAACCCTCATTAAAATGAAAGAGGCCCTTCTAGCCTACAAAATGAAGATATGTAATAATTTATCCAGTTTGTGGGAAAAGACTGAACAATTTATGGATGCAGCACATGCATCAGGCTATAATGAAGATCAATAAAGGCCATGTGTACAAAATTGAATAAGACCTATGAAAGTTATAATACAGACTGTCTGAAAAATATTCTTCTCTGTTATCAAGTCTCAACTCTGAGGAATTCATCCTAGAATTAAAGACCCATACTGCACTTAATGATGAAAGATATAGCAGAATTATGGCAGTCAAGTCAATGCTAGAGGGCAAGATATCACAACAATATGAAACTGTGTCCTGCCATTCTAACTGTTCAAGGCACTCCAAGGCTTCATCCCGTTCCTCGAAATCTATTGCTCAGTCCTCATCGCTAAGGTCTCGCTCACAGCACTCTTCGCTGAGTATCTCATTGGTGTTGGCACATGTAAAAGTGAAAGCAGCTGTCACGGTGCGGTTCACCGTGACTGTGTTGTCGGAAAGCCACTGCTCGCTCCCTGGCGTACTGGCTGCGGATCTCTCATGTAGGCTGGTTGCTAGCGGCTATGGCTTTGGGTGTGTTCCTGCCCGTGTACCTCTGTACCCCTTTGACCATTCGTAGCTCGTGCTAGTGTTTCTTTGTTTGGTTGCCATGTGCAACGCCTGTACTGCAGCTCCATTGCTGCATTAGCTTATTGGTGTTAGGTTTAGCTTTCCTGTCTTGTGCATTTGGGGTTAATCCTCCCTGTCTGTTCCATGGGTGTGGTCTCTCTGCTGCACTCATCGGTCTGCTTTATATGGCTCTGTTTCCCTCCAGGGTCAGCTTTCCTGGTGTGTGGTTTGTCCAGTCAGTCCTTCAGCTGTGTGTATGCTGCTCTACCCCATGCTGCTGACCCTTGGGGTCTTTCTCTGTCTTTCTCCATGTGGTTCTTCCTACTTTTTATTTGTTCTCTCCGGCTTTCCTTGTGTCTTGCTATGCTCAGTATGTCTTGATCTAGTCTAGCTTTGCTCTCTTTATTATGTCTTTGCTTTGCCTTGGATTTCCTGTCGTTCCTCGGAGGGGGAATGTTCTCCACTCATGGCAATGCCCTCGTAGCAGCTCTCCTGCTGCTGGTGCAGCGGGCATCTTTCGTGCAGCAGCTCTCATGTTGCTGGTTGCCATGAGCTATGTACAGTCGTGAATGACGCAAATGTTCGTTTTCACAAAGTTTGCTACTAAACTGCTTTTAGATCTTTGTTTCAGTTGTTTCTGTGATGTAGTGAAATATAATTACACGCACTTCATACGTTTCAAAGGCTTTTATCGACAATTACATGACATTTATGCAAAGAGTCAGTATTTGCAGTGTTGGCCCTTCTTTTTCAGGACCTCTGCAATTCGACTGGGCATGCTCTCAATCAACTTCTGGGCCATTTCCCGACTGATAGCAACCCATGCTTTCATAATAACTTCTTGGAGATTGTCAGAATTAGTGGGTTTTTGTTTGTCCACCCACCTCTTGAGGATTGACCACAAGTTCTCAATGGGATTAAGATCTGGGGAGTTTCCAGGCCATGGACCCAAAATGTCAACGTTTTGGTCCTCGAGCCACTTAGTTATCACTTTTGTCTTATGGCACGGTGCTCCATCGTGCTGTAAAATGCATTGTTCTTCACCAAACTGTTGTTGGATTGTTGGTAGAAGTTGCTGTTTGAGGGTGTTTTGGTACCATTCTTTATTCATGGCTGTGTTTTTGGGCAAAATTGTGAGTGGATGAATGAGAAGCAAACCCACACATGAATGGTTGGCATGACACAGGACTGATGGTAGCGCTCACCTTTTCTTCTCTGAACAAGCCTTTTTCCTGATGCCCCAAACAATCAGAAAGAGTCTTCATCGGAGAATATGACTTTGCCCCAGTCCTCGGCAGTCCATTCACCATACTTTCTGCAGAAGATCAATCTGTCCCTGATGTGTTTTTTTTTTTAGAGAAGTGGCTTCTTTGCTGCCCTTCTTGACACCAGGCCATCTTCCAAAAGTTTTCGCCTCACAGTACATGCAGATGCGCTCACACCTGCCTGCTGCCATTCCTGAGCAAGATCTGCACTGGTGGCACTCCGATCCAGCAGCTGAATCCTCTTTAGGAGATGATCCTGGCATTTGCTGGACTTTCTTGGACGCCCTGAAGCCTTCTTAACAAGAATTGAACCTCTTTCCTTGAAGTTCTTGATGATCCTATAAATTGTTGATTGAGGTGCAATTTTAGTAGCCACAATATCCTTGCCTGTGAAGCCATTTTTATGCAACGCAATGATGGCTGCACGCGTTTCTTTGCAGGTCCCCATGGTTAACAGCCTGACATAATGATCTCTAGCCTTGTGCTCGTCAACATTCTTCCCTGATTTAACAAGACGATTACTGAAATGTTCTCAACAGGTCCTTTAATGACAGCAATGAAATGCAGTTGAAAGGTTTTTTGGGGATTAAGTTAATTTTCATGGCAAAGAAGGACTATGCAATCCATCTGATCACTCTTCATAACATTCTGAAATATATACAAATGGCTATTATAAAAACTTTAGCAGCAACTTTTCCAATTTAATATTTATGTAATTCTCAAAACTTTTGGCCACGACTGTATTTAGTATTTTGTTATGCCATGCCTCTCCTGTTATGCCTTGTTCACTGCCTGGTTTATGTTTAGATTCCTTGTTTGTATTCATCGCGCAATGTACTGGCGGTACCTTCTAGGTACCTGTCGTCCGTCGGTTCCTGCGGTCACTGACTAGTTTACGCTCTGGAGTCGCTCCAGGCAACCACCGTCTGACAAAGTCTATCACTACCATCTGGGGCCCTAGTGAAGTCCGGGTGTTGCTTAGATACGCCCCTCCAGAGTATTGATAGTCAGTGGCGAAGTGGGTTTACACCCACTGAGCTGCCAGTACATAGGACCTATGTCATGTTCTGAACTTCCCTTTGTTGTAATAAACTACCGGTTTTCTGATATGTGTTCTGAGTTTAAAGTCCGGGCGCCTCGGATGTCCATCTTGCGGACCTTGAGGCATGACGGCAGCGAAGGTACAAGCTTAATGCATTAGGAGGAAGCAGTGAAGCAGCAAAGGAAGCAGCCATTAAGGCACAAGTCGCAGAGACACAAGCCGATTCTCAAGCTAATCAAGCAGCTATACAGGCTCAGACACAAGCTACCAAAGCCAAGGCTGAAGCTGAGTTGGAGGTCCTTCACAAGGAAAGGGAAGAAGCAGCAGCCATGGCTGAACTCAGAGTTCTTGAAGAAGCTGCTGAACAAGAAGAAGCTTATCATCCTATGTCTAAGATATCTAATGGCTCAGAAGGGCGTACTCTGCAATCCGTCCTAGACCAAAGCAAAGTCAATGCATTTGCACCAGATTATTTGGCCTCTGCACGTCAGCCTACTGAACTCATACGAGTAGAAAAAGAGGCAGCTGATAACTATACAGTTGACCCCAGTCCAGTGGACATTTCTCTTTCTTTCTAACCTCTGGCACCTTACACAGTATTTCAGGCGCCATTAGAGACCAAGCCACTTCAAGCTCATCAAATCACAGTAAAACCTTCTAAGACTAGTTGCATAGCAACCAAGGCACCAACATTATCAGATGTGAAGCCTTCACTTACGCTCAACCCAGCTGCCACTCCATTCCATCTTCCAGCTCCCAAACTTAGGTACCAGATGGTGACAACAACACCAGCGAGGGAGAAGTTCCTATTGCCATGATGCAGGAAAGAAATAATGCATCATAAATCGCGAAATACCTCACCCTCAGGGATCTCATTAGTACTAGCCTTATGAACTTTGATGATCGCCCCGAGAACTATAGAAGTAGGAAGGCCACCTTTCAAGACAACAGTTCAAACCCTGGTGTACCGCCTATGCAAGAAATCGATTTACTAATTAGATGGCTAGGTCCATGGTCGTCAAACTGTGTTAAGAGACTCAAAACCTTTCATATCTACGAACCAGTCAGGCTTCTCTTTGCATGGGAAATATTAGAGCAGATAAACGGCATTACCCCTCAATATTCAAGACCAATGGGCAACAACAGGTTCAAAATACAAGAAGCAACATTGTGTTCCCTTTCCACCATTTTCATTCTTCTTAAAGTTCATCAAGGACTTGGCTAGAGCTAAAAACGATCAGAGCTTTAAACACCTTGGGAACCAACATCTTTGGCTCTACTAAACCGAGACACGAGACTTTCAGTCCCAGACAGAGAAAACCTAAAGGTCTAATTTACATAAAAAAGACAGGGGTTGTGCCCAATACTAACAATGTAAATGAAAGCCCTAAGGAACCCGATCATCATTGTTCTATCCATGATAAACCACATCCTTTAAGGAAATGTCGTGTCTTCATAGCAAAGCCCTTTGAGAAATGTAAGGAGTTCCTAAGGAGTCATAATATCTGCTTTAGATGCTGTGCATCCACTGAGCATTTTGCCAGAGACTGTAAGGTTCCAGTCAAGTGTTCTGAATGTAATAGTGATGTACATGTTTCCGCTATTCACACGGGACCAATCAGGCGGAACCTAGAACCAGTTAGCTGGCACAAGCCTCATTCCGATCAAGACAGGGAGAGTCATGGCGGGGAGACTGCCGACCGACCAACCGCAACAGTCATGCCCAGATGCATAAAAGTATGCGGAGAAGTACTTGTGTGCGGTAAGTCTTGTTCTAAGATTTGCCTCGTGGATGTGTTTCCTACTGCACAACCAGAGAAGACCATAAGAATGTATGCCATTCTAGATGACCAAGCTAGCTAATGGATTCACCTTGAAGCTCATCAAAGGAGATAAGAAACTCTCTCTTCCAGCCCTTATAGAGTGTGACAAATTGGCAGACGCAAGGAATGAGATTCCCACACCTGAACCCTTATCTCAGGAACATAGCCAGAGAGATTCCTCCCCTTGATAACCTTGCTGAGATCTTACTCTTGCTAGGTAGAGACATTCTTGAGGCTCATAAGGTCCTTGAACTTCGCAATGGCCCTTTCAACGCTCCATATGCCCAGAAACCTACAGTGGGTTGGGTCATCGTGGGGAATGTATGTCTCAACAGAGCCCGCAGACCCTGCCAAGTACATTCCTTTAGAACTGACGTATTAATAGGGGGACAAACTTCTTACTTCAGGCGATGTCCTAACCACTACTATGTGCAAGAGGTTCCTTGCCCAAATATTTTAAAAACTTGTTCAGCAGAAATCATCTTAAATCCCAAGGAGTCAGCTGCAGAAGAATGTTCCTGAACAAAAGGGCAGCTTGTAGAAATGCCTTCAGGATCTCAATTGGAGCTCTCTTCAAGCCCTTCTCAGCTTTGCAGTCCTCACACAGTTTATCATAATGAATCCTATATCATCACTGACAACAAGCCTTCTGATTGAGTTCTGATGAGATACCACAGAAATGTGAGCCTTCCAGTCAACCGTTTGACAATGAGTTTAATTCTGTAAAGGAAGTATCTTCTGAATGTTCTATAAAGGAGGTTCCTTCAACAGAGGAAGAGTTAATTTCAGATACTTTGCAAGAACCTTCAGTTCCATCTGCAGTTTGTTGATTGCACCCAAGAGGATACTAGTCTTCAACGGATGAGCTCCTTCATATTGCTCACCCTTTTCTGGAAACCACAGGGGAAAGTTCACCGCCAATGTCCATGACAAATACTGCATGTAAACAACCCAAGTCTGTATGTACAAATACAGATCGCATTTCAGAAGTGAAAAGCAGACTAGAGCATTTGTGTTCACGATCCATAGACAGAAAGCAATCTACATCTAAATCAGCCTCACAAAATAAGCACTCTTGCGCCAAATATTTGGCAAGATCAAGGAGAACCAAGTCTCGCTCAGCTTCTAATGAAAGCAACAGACAATCTCCTGTAGTAAAAAAAAAAGAAGAAATCCACATCTGGGGTGCTTAAAAATCACTCAAGAATAAACCAGAAAAGATAGGAAATATTTATGTGCCATCTGGCTTTTTTAAAGAGCACAACCTTTATAAGTTTCGGTGGAAGCAGGTACAACATCTCGCCAGTCAGTTCTGGAAAAGGTGGAGAAGAAAGTACCTCTGCCTCTTGCCAGAATGCAGAAGGTGGGAAGAACCAAGGCCCAATTTAAAGGAAGGAGATTTTTTTCTGTTAAAAGGCAAACAAGTTGATCGTCTCAACTGGCCTACTGGACTTATTACTAAAGTTGTTTCCAGTTCGGATGGAAAGATTCATAAGGTGGAAGTGAGAACCGCGAGAGGTGGAGTAATAAAGACCTTTTCTGGCCCTGTTACATAAGTTGTGTTGCTCATGCCTGCAGAAATTCCAGGTTGAGATCCCTTCTACCAAAGATGCTCATCATTTTCTAAGACTGTTTCCAGTACCAGCTCTATGGCCTAAACTGAAGACATATCTTTTTTCGTTTGAATAAATGTTCATTGCATGTTTCCCTTTCAGGTTTATGGATATTATTCATCTGTTTATTCATATATAGTGGTATCTACAGATACCAGACGGGGATTGTTCTGTTTCAGTATCTTGCAATATACATTGGTATGATCCTCTCTTCTGCTCCCCCCTCTGTTTCAGCTTCTAGATAGTTCAGCCTAGCCACTTCCTGTTTTCCCAGTCATGCATTGACGTTGTTGTGTTCAGCTCTCTGAGGAGAATCTCCATCTTCTTAGCAAGGAGAATATTGTTGGCATAATTCTTTTACCATCTGGATTCCCTGCACATCTTGTAATGCAATCTCCGGATTAAAAGCTACTTGATTAACTCCTGGGTGTCTGATGCGTAAACAGTAAGTGGAGAATGTCTGATTCAACAAGTCACCTCAGTGCACATAGAAGCTGGTCTCTCACAGATGCGTAATTGTATAAAGCTGGCATTTCGAAACGCCACAGTGGGTGTATATGCCGTTAAAACAGTCTAAACTCAGTCCTTGGCAAAATCTATGCTCATATCTATTTTGAGCAAAAATAAAGCAATAAAGCAAGGCAAAATAACAGTAAAATAAATGGGCCTCTTTGCAATTACCTTTGTAGCAAGTAGCTCCCCCAGTATCCAGTTAATATTCTGAACTAAAGATGGGTCCCCAGCGCCTTACACAGGTGATTTTTAAGTACACAAACTCAGGTTCACAACCTTAAAGTGATACACACACATTTTACATTTCCAAAAACGAATGTTACAAATGAAACATACCTCAACACAGAGAAGCTTACAGTCTACTTAATATACATATCACAAAATAGCAGTTATACTAAAGAAACAAAAACACTCTGGTAACAGCAACTCTGCCTTACCTGGATTAATCAGCTGCCTGCATCTCACACTCTATAATTTAAGTAAGGGGATAATGCTGTATGTCAGTGTGAACAATGCCTTAATCTGTCTGCAGAAATAATAGGGGATAGAGAGAGAGGTTTGCTGGCGAGCAAGAAAGTGAAAGCAGACAAGAAAGACATGCAGATATATACAGACAAACTAATGACATATTCACCTCCCTAACACCCCCCCAAAACGGAGCGGCATGGACCATGGCAGCGTGCCCATGGTGTAACCAAGGTCCATGCCTCCAAATATTTAAAAAAAGCAGCTGGTGTTACTACCTATGTGCCACTGGCATGAAGGTGTAAAACATAATTCTAGTAATGGCACATATCTATTCCATCCTGCCTCCCACCTCCTGCCCCTCGGGAAGCAAGGCGGCCCATGCAAGACATAGAAACCTGCGAGTCACGCTGACCCCAGCTGCCTAACCGCAGCACCGTCGACACACCCAAGGGAGGCACCTGCCTAGTATAAATGTGCTACTGATGCCCCTCCCACAAATATAGGCCAATAAATCAGTTATATATATATATATATATATATATATATATATATATTTATTATTATTATTATTATTATTTTTAAGACAAAAGCTTAAAAATTTCCAATTTCCCCAAGATGAATACTTTAGGCCGGTTAACATTAAAAAAAATATACACTGCCAAAAGGGTTTTTATTCTATGCCAGACTTCTTAGTGATGAGCGGCATAGGCAATATTCGAATTTGCGATATTTTGCGAATTTTTGGCCGAATATTCACCATAAATTAGCAAATTAGAGAATTTGTGATCTCCAGTCATTATTTACTTGATTTAAAAAATTGGCAATGTAATATATTCGCAATAAAAATTCGCGATTAGAATATTTGCGAACAAAACTAAGGGGTAGGCAACTTTCCTATTGGTTGCTAGGGATGTTGCTAAGTGCCGAAGTGCCAAACATCTCTCCCCTAGATATTCACAATATATTTGCGATAAATGTCTAATGAATTTGCGATTAGAATATTCACGATCAACACTATTCGCAAATACGAATATATAGCACTATATTCTAAATATTCGCAAATTCTCAAAGTGGCGATATTTGCGATTAAAATCTGTGTTTCGAATATTCGTGCTCAACACTATTCTCGATACACGCTGCTAATAAACCATTTACTTGCTACATTGAGGAGGTGCATCAGGAATAATGAAACTCCCATTCTAAATATCTGTTGCATTTACATTTAACATTTCATTTATAAAAAACACATTGGTTGGAACTCTCACTGGTGGGGGGCACCTAAACAAAAATAAGAATCACTGTGGGGCCTGAGGATTTCTGTGCTCATAGTATACAGCCACATATATTTCATACAACTTTTAAGCACACTGCCCATATATCTAGATGAAGCTTACTAATTGCTCTTTCTTGTAATAACTGTACACAACAAAGTAGAATGTTATTATATTTAGGGATAAGCGAACCTAAACTGCAGAGTTTGGGTTCATACCGAACTTTGCAATTTCGGGTACCCGAAGCCGAACCCGTACTTTTTCCCTGAAGTCTGGGTTCGGTGTTCGGGTGATTTGATTATTTTCATTATAACATGGTTAAATCGAAAATAGCATTCTTAGCCCAGAATGCAAAACAATATGACCATTGAGGGGTTAAAAAGACCACAACAACTCACCTCATCCATCTTCGTCTATATTCACAGAACAGGACCTGCCGAAGGACCTGTGATGTACCCAATTACGTCACCACGCTCTCCCAGGTCACTTTCACCTGAAGTTCGGCCGGACCTGGCGAACCTGAACTTCTATGAGTTCGCTCATCTCTAATCATATTTACTATGAAATTATAAAAAGAAAAAAGAAAAGCTCTGTGTATCCTTCATTAAACATAAATATTACTGATTTAGATATGCTTACATCTGTGAATAATGTCATACTCAGGGCAAACTTTGTTCAAAGATATATTAAAACAAAATTTGTGTTTAGAAGGAAATATTGATTTAGTATTTTAGATGTTTGAAATTTAGCTTTTCACATTACTGTTGCTTTTAAATGCCTTCTCAATGTCAGAAAGAGCACACAGAGAGACCTGCCTACCAAAACTCTACAGAATTGTGGGGAAAATCATGTCACTCCCCTGATCTAATGACATTTCATCTGGGAACTTTTGCTGCCCATTCCTTGTAATGCTCCATAGATTTTGACATTTAGAAATCCTGATAGATGTGCCGACACAGTGGTCAAATGTGTCCTCTGGTTTAAAGCCATTAGAGATTATATTAGGGATTTGTGTTGCTAGCAATTCTCAAATATAATGTAACTAAGAATTGCTCCTTTTCCAAGTAGGAAAGATCAATAATAAAGTAAGTCTCAGCAAAAGGATATAAGCCTGTTAGCCCGTTGTGACAGCTGCTTTGATAGTCCATTGATAGAATACAGTCTGAAATCAGTGGGCGTCAATATGAGAATCACTCCTTGCAGTGTTTTAAGCTCAATAAATGGTCTAATAGGATATATTGAAAAGCGTTAGCTATAAAGAGCATCTGTCAATGACACATATTTTGTCACCGAACATTAAAAAAAAGGGATCATTACAGCTCATTTGGGTCTATTGAAGACATACAAAGAATCACGTTAAATCAAATTGCATGAAGATCTGTCTGGAATTATTTGGGTACATACCCACTGAACTTTAGCAGTGTGGCAGTGATCCATGGTATCATATCAAACATAACAAAAATCATATCAAACATAACATCATACATAACAAAAAATGTATGCAAAACATTATATCCTAGTTTTCACCAACTTCTTCATTATCAAAGAAAGATTGCAAGTTCCTTGAAAAAAAAAATGGCTTACAGGGTTACATGAATAACCAACAAGTACAATTTTTATGTCTTTTAATGACATGGTAAATGGGGAAACCATGGAAAGTTTTATACTCCACAGAGACTGTACTATGAAATGAATAGAGCCTTTGGCATTCTTGGTGCCACCACATGGTGCCCTGTACAGCCTTGTATAATGGGGTTATGCTCTCGTAGGAATGATGCTTCTAGGGGACATTAGCTCTTTAATACGGTATCCGATAGAGGATGATATGATTTTTTTTTTTTACAGTCTGATTCATATAGAATTGGAAAAAAAAAAAAAAAACTCTGGATGCATTTCTATGAAACCAAAAGCATATATGGGTATAGTGAAGTGTAGATGCCATAGAAGTACATGAATTTAATCTACATAGCATATAAATAGAATAATACATGTGATATTTTCATTTCTATCTAAAACTTAACTCATCTTTTTACTTATTGCTTGACATATGGTTGAACAGACAGTTCACGTCCTGGAAAAAGAATAAAACTTAATTTTCCCATTATTATCCTTCCATACTGTGCCTTGGGGAATAACCCTTGATCTGTCACTCAGTGACAGGTTAAAAGTTCTGTGGAAAGTAAGAGACCCATAAATGTTCTTCTGTACAACAATTTCTATAGAAAACATTTAAAGTGCGGATATACTAGAAAAAATGGTTGGGCATTTTCAATGCTTGACCAGTGCCCCTCCTTGACTGCACATTGACTTTATACAGGTATGTGTTCTAGTTGGGTCAGCTGCCATACTAAATCCAGTGCAATTCAGACAAATGTATTCAAATTATATGACTAATGCTGCAATATAAAACACAAATTGAACACGTGCACTGTATATATCAGTTTGTATTTAGCCATCTGATTTAAGACGGACATTAAAGACAGGCAACATTAATCATATATCCGATCACAAGGACTGCCTGCTTGCTCCCCGAGAGAGATGTTTGTTTCTATGGTGACTTTCCCTACTTGCATTTTGGTTTTCTTGACAATGGCTGTGTAGGCAGAGGAACAGCATGACTGATATAAATGTCATTTGTTGTCAGCTTGCTCTTTTTTCTTTCCCTAGTTGTGCTGGTGATTGTCAGGAGACAAATAACCTTCCACCTCGTTTTCATTCCCTGCTGCTCCGTCCCCTCCATCACTTTGGGAAAAGATTCCATCTCAGAATATTAAATGTGTATGGTCGTCACAAGGGTCGATGTTGCATAACACCGTGATGTAGGAAGAAACGTTTATTCCTTTCTGTAGGTTTTGCTGATGTCATTGCGTGCGAGAACACTTGTTAAACAGAATACAAATGAAATTGTCTTCCCCCTTGTACAGCTGCCTTCTACTTTGGGAGTTACTAATTTACTCTCTGTGCTGCCATCATACATTATAGTCAGGACCTAATTATATCCACAATAGGGTGATGACCACTTTGTTTCCTGACGAGGCAGCGCAGTCTTGTAAGCCTGTTGGTTGCTAAAAGCAACCAAATTAATTTGCTCACTGATGTCAGTCAATTTAAATATAAAAGTAAGTAGAAGTTATAATCGGTAGAAACGTAAAACACTGGTATGGAAAAAGAGATGTGACATCCCGATTCTAGAAGAATACAATTAAAAATACAGTGGTCCAAACTTACTAATCCTAAAGATGTCAGAAAAAAGCATAAAAATCTATTGTGCTTCATTTTGGTGCAGGACATTAGTAAATCTGGACCAACATGTGAGCAAAATGATTTGTGAAAGATAATATATATGTTAATTTAGTGATCATAATGAGAACAGTAAACAGAAAACATTTCTATACCCCCCTCCAAAAAAATATATAATCTTACCCCATTGTTATTGGAAGAAACTTTGGGGCACATTTATTAATAACAGTGTTTTAGATGCGGGTGTTAATAAACCTCTAAGCTGGTGGTGGATCCGCAGAAGTCATGAAGAAGCGCAGGCCTCTTTATAACTTTGGCAGATCCTCCACCGCTTCTAAATGTAAAACAGCTTCCTAGCTGTCTTACATTTATTTCGTTTTCTAAGCTTGAAACAGGCGTCAAAAATGTTAAATTAGACAGGCCTGCTAGCCTGTCCTCTTCCAAGTCACGTCGACTTTTTCAGACCTGTCTTGAGAGTGGAGGAGTTGCAGATTGGGGCGCAAATAGCCATTGTGCCACAATCTGCACCTGAAATATGTCTAATATAGGAGTATTTCAGCTTTATAAATGACTCCCTTTGTTTGAACCATTGCTGTCCTGCTATAACTTTTATTATATCTCAGTTCTTCTTATCTCTTAGGATTTTATTTCATTTATCTGGATTTATAATCTCATTTTAACAGTATTATTTATTTTACCCTGAATTGTCCGTATATCAGTATGAATTATCAGGGCCTTGTAGGCGACAGTACAAGGGTTTAGCCACTGAGAGGTGGGGTTGCCTCTTTTGGGGCGGGCGCTCTGTTTGTAGGCAGGTATAGCCTCAGAGGCTCAACACGGCTAGAATAAAGTTGTTCCCAACTTCACGATTGCCTGGCCTGCACCATATTCCTGAGCAATGCAACAGCTTGGTGACTACCTTCAGTGGTAATTGTATTATCTGTTTATGTTGTGGTCTTTAAAAAGGACTTTATATGTAACGTTTACTGTTATGCCAATATTTCATTCACAAGTTTTCTTGTGGTAGCTTGAGTTTTTTTCTATCACGTACATTTCTAGGGGTTGATTTAATCAATTCTCTTTTTTTTTAAAAGTATATTTAAAGGTTATGTTTTATATGGTTTATTTGATGTGTATCCCTCCATCCTAGTGTAATAAATCTCTGAGAAGATTTAAGGCTGAGTTTGCATCATTGTTTAGCCGTTCCGAAACCCGAACCCCATTGAAGTCAATGGGGACCCGAACTTTTGGGCACTAAAAATGCTGTAAAATAGTCCAGGAAAGGGCTAGAGGGCTGCAAAAGGCAGAACAATGTAGGTAAATGCCCTGCAAACAAATGTGGATAGGGAAAAGAATTAAAATAAAATAAATAAAAATTAACCAATATCAATTGGAGAGAGGTCCCATAGCATAGAATCAGGCTTCAAGTCACCCACCAATGGAGAAGGTCACTTTCTTTTATTTCGGCCCCAGCACCCAGACAGAGGAGAGAGGTCCCACAGCAAGCAATAAGACGTCATATCACCCACCACTGGAGAAGGCCACTTTCTGTTATTTAGGCCCCAGCACCCTGATAGAGGAGAAAGGTCCCACAGCAAGGAATAAGGTGTCATATCACCCACCTCTGGAGAAGGCCACTTTCAGTTATTTAGGCCCCAGCACCCAGACAGAGGAGAGAGGTCCCACAGCAAGGAATA
Source organism: Bufotes viridis (assembly GCA_033119425.1). Classification (NCBI taxonomy): domain Eukaryota; kingdom Metazoa; phylum Chordata; class Amphibia; order Anura; family Bufonidae; genus Bufotes; species Bufotes viridis. The sequence continues at coordinate 147,020,635 of CM065592.1, read as the reverse complement.
AGGCATCATATCACCCACCACTGGAGAAGGCCACTTTCAGTTATTTAGGCCCCAGCACCCAGACAGAGGTCCCACAGCAGAGAATAAGGCGTCATATCACCCACCACTGGAAAAGGCCACTTTCAGTTATTTAGGCCCCAGCACCCAGACAGAGGAGAGAGGTTCCACAGCAGAGAATCAGGCGTCATATCACTCACCACTGGAGAAGGCTACTTTCAGTTATTTAGGCCCCAGCACCCAGACAGAGGAGAGAGGTCCCACAGCAAGGAATAAGGCGTCATATCACCCACCACTGAAGAAGGCCACTTCCAGATATTTAGCTCACGGCACCCAGACAGAGGAGAGAGATCGCATGGCAGAGGTTCAGGCTTCATGTCACCCACCATTGTAACAGGCCACTTTCAGTTATTTAGGCCCCAGCGCCCAGATTGAGGAGAGGTTCATTCAACTTTGGGTTGCAAGACCATGGTAAAGTTAAAAAAATGAGGATTCAATAAAGAAGTGCCCCGGAGTACAAGAATACATGGTTGAGGGGGAGGCAGTTATAAATGTCTATTCTGCACATGGGAGGGACAGGTCCTGTGGAATCCATGCCTGGTTCAGTTTTATGAACGTCAGCTTGTCCACGTTGGCTGTGGACAGGCGGCTGCGTTTGTCAGTAACGACGCCCCCTGCCTTGCTGAATACACGTTCAGACAAAACGCTGGCCGCCGGGCAGGCCAGCACCTCCAAGGAATAAAAAGATAACTCTGGCCACGTGGACAATTTGGAGACCCAGAATTTGAATAGGGCCGAACCATCAGTCAGTACGTGGAGGGGTGTGCAGACGTACTGTTCAACCATGTTAGTGAAATGCTGCCTCCTGCTAACACGTTCCGTATCAGGTGGTGGTGTAGTTAGCTGTGGCGTAGAGACAAAACTTTTACACATTACTGCCATGCTAACCCTGCCCTTAGAGGAGCTGGCCGTGACACAGCTGCATTGGCGACCTCTTGCTCCTCCTCTGCCTTCGCCTTGGGCTTCCACCTGTTCCCCTGTGACATTTGGGAATGCTCTCAGGAGCTCGTCTACCAGCGTCCGCTTGTACTCGCGCATCTTCCTATCACGCTCCAGTGCAGGAAGTAAGGTGGGCACATTGTCTTTGTACCGGGAATCCAGCAGGGTGGCAACCCAGTAGTCCGCACACGTTAAAATGTGGGCAACTCTGCTGTCGTTGCGCAGGCACTGCAGCATGTAGTCGCTCATGTGTGCCAGGCTCCCCAGAGGTAAGGACAAGCTGTCCTCTGTGGGAGGCGTATCGTCATCATCCTCCGTATCCCCCCAGCCACGCACCAGTGATGGGCCAGAGCTGTGTCGGGTGCCACCCCGCTGTGAACCTGCTTAATCCTCATCCTCCTCCACCTACTCCTCATCCTCCTCGTCCTCCAGTAGTGGGCCTTGGCTGGCCACATTTGTACCTGCCCTCTGCTGTTGCAAAAAACCTCCCTCTGAGCCACTTCTAACAGACTGGCCTGAAAGTGCTAAAAATGACCCCTCATCCTCCAACTCCTCCTCCTGGGCCACCTCCTCTTCCATCATCGCCCTAAGCGTTTTCTCAAGGAGACATAGAAGTGGTACTGTAACGCTGATAACATTGTCATCGCCACTGGCCATGTTGGTGGAGTACTCGAAACAGGGCACACAGGTCTCGCATGGACGCCCAGTCATTGGTGGTGAAGTGGTGCTGTTCCGCAGTGCGACTGACGCGTGCGTGCTGGAGCTGAAACTCCACTATGGCCTGCTGCTGCTCGCACAGTCTCTCCAGCATGTGCAAGGTGGAGTTCCACCTGGTGGGCACGTCGCATATGAGGCGGTGAGCGGGAAGGCCGAAGTTCCGCTGTAGCGCAGACAGGCGAGCAGCGGCAGGATGTGAACGCCGGAAGTGCGCACAGACAGCCCGCACTTTATGCAGCAGCTCTGACATGTCGGGGTAGTTGTGAATGAACTTCTGCACTACCAAATTAAGCACATGCGTCAGGCAAGGGATGTGCGTCAAATCGGCTAGTCCCAGAGCTGCGACGAGATTTCGTCCATTGCCGCACACCACCCGGCCGGGCTTGAGGCCCACCGGCAGAAACCACTCGTCGGTCTGTTGTTCAATACCTCGCCACAACTCCTGCACGGTGTGGGGCCTGTCCCCCAAACATATGAGTTTCAGAATGGCCTGTTGACGTTTACCCCGGGCTGTGCTGAAGGTGGTGGTGAAGGTGTGTGGCTGACTGGATGAGCTGGTGGAAGCAGAGGAGGAGGAAGCCGAGTAGGAGTAGGAGGCTACAGAAGGCAAAGAATGATGCCCTGCGATCCTTGGCGGCAGACGGACGTGCGCCAAGGAACTCAAGGAACTCTCCGCCTGGGGCCCAGCCGCCACTACATTTACCCAGTGTGCAGTTAGGGAGATATAGCGTCCCTGGTTGTGCTTACTGGTCCACATATCTGAGGTTAGGTGGACCTTGCCACAGATGGCGTTGCGCAGTGCACACTTGATTTTATCGGATACTTGGTTGTGCAGGGAAGGCACGGCTGTCTTGGAGAAGTAGTGCCAGCTGGGAACAACATACTGTGGGACAGCCATGGCCATCAGCTGTTTGAAGCTGTCTGTGTCTACCAGCCTGAATGAAAGTATTTCAAAGGCCAGTAGTTTAGAAATGCTGGCATTCAGGCCCAGGGCTCGAGGGTGGCAAGGTGGGAATTTACGCTTTCTCTCCAATGTTTGTGAGATGGAGAACTGAACACTGCCGTGTGACATGTTGGAGATGCTTGGTGACGCAGGTGGTGGTGTCGGTGGCACATCCTCTGTTTGGTGGGTGGCAGGTGCCAACATTCCTCCCGAGGCGGAGGCGGAGGAAGAGGCCGAGGCGGCAGCAGCAGAAGAGGGAGCAGGGGGAGCCTGAGTGAGTTGCTTGTTTTTAAGGTGTTTACTCCACTGCAGTTCATGCTTTGCATGTAGATGCCTGGTCATGCAGGTTGTGCTAAGGTTCAGAACGTTAATGCCTCGCTTCAGGCTCTGATGGCACAGCGTGTCTTGTCGTCAGCACATTGTTTAAAGAAGTGCCATGTCAGGGAACTCCTTGAAGCTGCCTTTGGGGTGCTCGGTCCCTGGTGGCGGTGGCCAGTAGCAGGCGAACTCTCTTGGCGGCAGCTGGTCTGCTTTTGCCCCCAGCTCCCTCTTTTGCTACGCTGTTGGCTCGGTCTCACCACTGCCTCTTTCTCTGAACTATGAAAGTCAGTGGCACGACCTTCATTCCATGTGGGGTCTAGGACCTCATCGTCCCCTGCATCGTCTTCCACACAGTCTTCCTCCCTGACCTTCTGTTCAAGTCTGCACACTGCAAAAAGACACACCAGTTGGCACCTGTGTTTTGTCATCATCAGAGACGTGTGGACTCCGATGAAGTGGCATTCCCATGTCCTCTTCATCAGGAAACATCAGTGGTTGTGCATCAGTGCATTCTATGTCTTCACCACTGGGGAAGGGCTAGGTGGATTCCCTTGGGTAACCCTGCCAGCAGAGTCTTCAAACAGCATAAGAGACAGCTGCATAACTTGAGTCTCAAACAGTTTCCCTGATATGCATGGGGGTGATGTGAAAGACTGATGGGCTTGGTTTTCAGGCGCCAACTGTGCACTTTCTGCAGAAGACTGGGTGGGAGATAATGTTGTGAACGTGCTGGATCCACTGTCGGCCACCCAATTGACTAGCGCCTGTACTTGCTCAGGCCTTACCATCCTTAGAACGGCATTTGGCCCCACCAAATATCGCTGTAAATTCTGGCGGGTACTGGAACCTGAGGTAGTTGGTTCACTAGGACGTGTGGCTGTGGCAGAACGGCCACGTCCTCTCCCAGCACCAGAGGGTCCACTAACACCACCACGACCGTGTCCACGTCCCTTACTAGATGTTTTCCTCATTGTTACCGTTCACCAACCACCACAATAAGAAAAAAAATATTTGGCCCAATCAATTGTAGGCCTAGTATTTAGGCTCTGGATGAAAGGTATCCTTTTATGTACAGATTTACACTTGGAGATACACAGTAGCGTGTGAAAAAATATGTAGGATTATGCCTTCAGCAATTGTATTTTAACACTTTGTGTAATATACCCTTTAACAGACAAAAATACAATGGGAGATGCACGGTAGCGTGTGAAGTTATTGAGGATGACCCTATCAGCACTTGTATATACACCTTGAGTGTAATATACCCTTTTACGGAAAGAATAATACTTGGTCTGCCACAGCTGGAACACCAGATTCAGGGTATTGCTATATTGGCAAGTGAATTTCACCCTAGAAAAAAATCTATCCTTTGACGGACACTATTAAAATTGGCTAGCCACTGCTGGGACACCAGATTTACTGTATTTCAATTTTTGCTACTGATTTTCACCCCAGAAAATAATAAACCCTTTTACGGACAGATTTAAATGAAGCCTGCAATAGCTGGAACAGCAGTTTTACTTTATTTCTATTTTTGCAACTGAATTTCTCCACAGAAAAAATATATCCTTTGCCGGACACTATTAAACTTGGCCAGCCATAGCTGAAACCACTGATTTATGGTATTGCTATTTTGACAATTGAATTTCACCCCAGAACAAAATATATCCTTTGCAGGACACTATTAAACTTGGCCAGCCACAGCTGAAACCACTGATTTATGGTATTGCTATTTTGACAATGGAATTTCACCCCAGAAAAAAATATACCCTTTTACGGACAGATCTAAACTAGGCCTGCAACAGCTGAAACACCAGATTCAGGGTATTCCTATTTTGGAAATTGAATTTTACCCCAGAACAAAATATATCCTCTGCCGTACACTATTAAACTTGGCCAGCCACAGCTGAAACCACTGATTTATGGTATTGCTATTTTGGCAATTGAATTTCACCCCAGAAAAACAAAAATATATTTTGCCGTACACTATTAAACTTGGCCAGCCACAGCTGAAACCACTAATTTATGGTATTGCAATTTTGGCATTTGAATTTCACCCCAGAAAAAAATATACCCTTATACGGACAGATCTAAACTAGGCCTGCAAAAGCTGGAACACCAGATTCAGGGTATTGCTATTTTGGGAATTATATTTCACCCCAGAACAAAATCTATCCTTTGCCGTACACTATTAAACTTGGCCATCCACTGCTAGGACAGCAGATTTACTGTATTTCTATTTTTGCTACTGACTTTCACCCCAGAAAATGATATACCCTTTTATGGACAGATTTAAACGAATCATGCAACAAATGGAACAACAGTTTTACTGTATTTCTATTTTTGCAACTGAATTTCACCGCAGAAAATAATATATGCTTTGCTGGACACTATTAAACTTGGCCAGCCACAGCTGAAACCACTGATTTATGGTATTGCTATTTTGGCAATTGAATTTCACCCCAGAACAAAATATATCCTATGCCGGACACTATTAAACTTGGCCAGCCCCTGCTGGGACACCAGATTTACGGTTTTGCTATTTTGGCAATTGAATTTCACCCCAGAAAAAAATATATCCTTTGCCGTACACTATTAAACTTGGCCAGCCACAGCTGAAACCACTGATTTATGGTATTGCTATTTTGGCAATTGAATTTCAACCCTGAACTAAATATATCCTTTGCCGGACACTATTATACTTTGCCAACCACTGCTGGGACACCAGATTTAGGGGATTGCTATTATGGCAATTAAATTTCACCCCAGAAAATGCTCTATCCTTTGCCAGACAGCAGACAGTATTACACTTGGCTAGCCACAGCTGGAACACCAGATTTAGGGGATTGCTATTTTGGCAATTGAATTTAACCCCTTAATAAAATATAGAAATTTCTATCCTGAGTTTCTAGGGGTGACAATAAGCACAGCCAAGCCCCTGATGTAGGATATAGCAAAAAAAAAAACTAGTATTGATGGATTGATGGACTTGGTGGCAGCTTGTGCTGGTGCACCACAAGTCTCAAAATGGCCGCCGATCAACCCAGAAAAAAGTGACAGAAAAACACTCTGTGCAGCCTAAAAACCAGTGAGCAATTAACTAGCAGAAGTTGAATGATTCACAGCTGTAGATCGATCACTTCATTAGGTGCTTTTGCTGACTTTTCCCTGCCTAATCTCGCCCTCACTGAAGCTGCGTCCTCTCCCTACACTAATCAGAGCAGTGTGACGTGCGGCGCTATGTGACTCCAGCTTAAATAGAGGCCGGGTCACATGCTGCTCTTGGCCAATCACAGCCATGCCATTAGTAGGAATGGCTGTGATGGCTTCTTAGGGCAAGAAGTAAAATGCTAGCTGATTGGCTGCTGTGCAGCCCTTCAGAAATCGGGAAGAAATCGCCAAACAACGGGCTCGAACCCAAACTTTTTTGAAAATGTTCGGGTCCAGGTCCGTGTCCCGAACACCCCAAAACCCGATAACCCCAATGAACCCGAACTATGCTCGAATTTTTCGCTCAACACTACCCATTAGTTGTTCATCAGGGGATTATCTTCAAGTGAAGATCACCATATCCAATTAGCCAATCTGACAAGTGCAAAAGACATAGATAAAAAGGGGCCATACGATGGCTACAAGTGCACCTCCTCCATAGATCCCATAATATGATGATACAAAAAAAATAAAAAATCCATCTTTGGATGGGAGATTTTGAAGGGGTCTATTTCTACACATTTCTCCACTCCAATTTGTAGGATATCAGGCTGAAATAGTTGGACATTGTCTTTTTTCAGCCTTATAAACTATGTTACTATGTTACTACGTTATAACTTGTTATTAATTTAATATAAATATGATATATAGCATCAGATGAGATCAGGAGAGAGAGGTACATGGACTGTAGCATGTCTCACTGGTAACAATTAGGGATGAGCGAACCCGAACTGTATAGTTCGAGTTCGTACCAAATTTTGGGGTGTTCGGGACGCGTACCTAAACATTTTCAAAAAAGTTTGGGTTCGTTGTTCGGCGATTTCTTCCCGCTTTCTGAAGGGCTGCACAGCATCCAATCAGCTTGCGTTTTACTTCTTGCCCTAAGAAGCCATCACAGCCATGCCTACTAATGTCATGGCTGTGATTGGCCAAGTGCAGCATGTGACCCAGCCTCTATTTAAGCTGGAGTCACGTAGCGCCGCACGTCACTCTGCTCTGATTAGTGTAGGGATAGGACGCAGCTGCTGTGAGGGTGAGATTAGGCAGGGAAAACTCAGCAAAAACACCAATAAAGACAATAAATAATAAACAATAAAGTGATCAATCTACAGCTATGAATCATTCAACTTCTGCTATTTAATTGCTCACTGGTTTTTAGGCTGCACAGAGCGTTTTTCTTTCACTTTTTTCTGGGGTGATCGGCGGCCATTTTGTGTCTTGTGGTGCACCACCATAAGCTGCCACCAAGTCCATCAATCCATCAATACTAGGGTATTTTTTTTACTATATCCTACATCAGGGGCTTGGCTGTGCTAATTGTCACCCCAAGAAACTCAGGATAGAAATTTCTATAGTTTATTGAGGGGAAAAATTCAATTGCCAAAATAGCAATCCCCTAAATCTGGTGTTCCAGCTGTGGCTAGCCAAGTGTAATACTGTCTGCTGTCTGGCAAAGGATATATTTTTTTCTGTGGTGAAATTCAATTGCCAAAATAGCAATCCCCTAAATCTGATTTCCCAGCAGTGGCTGGCAAAGTTTAATAATGTCTGGCAAAGGATATATTTTGTTCTGGGGTGAAATTCTATTGCCAAAATAGCAATACCATAAATCAGTGGTTTCAGCTGTGTCTGGCCAAGTTTAATAGTGTCCGGCAAAGGATATATTTTGTTCTGGGGTGAAATTCAATTGCCAAAATAGCAATACTGTAAATCTGGTGTTCCAGCTGTGACTGGACACATTTAATAGTGTCTGGCAAAGGATATATTTTTTTCTGGGGTGAAATTCAATTGCCAAAATAGCAATACCATAAATCAGTGGTTTCAGCTGTGGCTGGCCAGGTTTAATAGTGTCCGCCAAAAGATAAATTATTTACTGGGGTTAAATTCAATTGCCAAAATAGCAATACCCAAAATCTGGTGTTACAGATGTTGCAGGCCAAGTGTTAATCTGTCCGTAAAAGGGTATATTACTCTCAGCCTGCATCTCCAAGTGCATTTCTTTCCGTTAAAGGGTATATTACACAAAGTGTCTAAAGCATAATCACAAGTGCCTAAAGCATAATCCTATATATTTTTTCACACGCTACTGTGCATCTCCAAGTGTAAATCTGTCCGTAAAAGAATACCTTTCATCCAGGGCCTAAATACTAGGCCTACAATTGATATTCCCCTAAATCTGTGGTAGTTGCTGTGCCATAAGGGGGTTATTTTTTGCAGGACAGGTTGTACTTTCTAATGTCACCAATAATTATGGCATAAAATGTAGTGGGAAGCGGTAAAAAAATTACAAATGGGGTGGAATTGGAAAAAAAAAATGTAATTCCTCCACCATTTTATGGGTTTTGTTCCCAAGGCGTTTCCTTATGCATACTTTTTTTATGTCTAAATAGCGTAAAAATAAATTTTAACTTTGATTGAACCTTTTTTTTTTACATTACCATATTCTGACCCCATAACTTTTTTATACTTATGTTTACTGAGTTGTTTAGGGGCTCATTTTTTGTGGAACAATCTGTAGTTTTTATTGATACCATTTTTGCATGTGCAAGCGTTTTTGATCAAAGTTTATTACATTTTTTGGGGTAAGAGAAGCAATGAAAAAATGGTATGTTGGCCATTATTTTAATTAATATTTTAATATTATGTGTGTTTTTGTTCACGATGATACCCATGATGTTCATATTTATTGTTATTTAGGCATTTATTTTTTTATTATACGGAGAGGTGGTTAATTTACACTATTTTATATATTTTTTAACATTTTTTTAATTTTTTGTGATGATTTTGAAGTTCATATATGATCCTATAAATATTGTTTTTTAATTTTTGATTTTGTTCTATCAGGGATTTTTAAAACTACATTTAAACTAGAAGTTGCTCATTTCTTATCCTGGCCTGCCATCTGGTAGCCAAAATAAAAATTGCAGCATCAACACTTAAAGCCTCGTCATCGAGACTTACAGTGTTCAGTGCAACTACTGATGCCCACATTGGCCGCATGGGGCATCGGTAGGAAGCTGGGAAACATGAGCTTCTGGGTTTTTGCTCATTTAGATGCCATGATCTCGCTTGATCACGGCATCTAAAGCCTTTAATTACCGTGATCGGCATTTTTGCCGGACACGGTAATTAACCTCTAGTCTCTTCTTTATGAAACAGCTGAGACCTTCCGGCCATGGTGCTCGCTGCACATGCAAGCCGGTGCTATGTTTACACATTGCTCCAGCGCCGTACATGTACTGGTAGCGAACGGGTTAATAGTTTCTCCATTCTACTGTCTGGATTCATGTTAAAGGGATTTCCCAGTCAGGACAACCTCTATCCATATTTCCTATTTGGACATATGGGCATTATAGACTACAATCTCTGGGAAAATCAATCTGTTCATGTGAATTCACAACATACTAAAGTCATAATATACAATCTTACTAATACAATGAGCTGTAAATTCCGATGCTAGAATTATCTATCCATCTCTATTTTGTCCATTGCAACTCTCTTTAAAGGCTTTGCTATAAAAATGAAGGTACCAGTCAAACTGTGGTGCTTCACTTTCAAATCAATTCATTATTGTTTCGGACCAATATAAATATATTTTATTTACACAACTATCAATAAATCTAATCTGTATTTGCCCCTTTTATGTGATTTTTGTAATTTTCATTCTTTGCAACTTCCCATACACAGTCAAAGGATTCTTAAGGCCCCTTTACATAGCTGAAACAGCAGACGATTATCAGGAATGATCAGTCTATTCCCAATAATATGCTGCTTATCAGAGGAAGCTAGACCTGCATTTACGTGTAGCAATCCTAAGGGCCTTTCTATGTAGGTATAATAGTATAGACAGTATTAAAACATAGGTGGCAATTTATTAAGACTGGAGTTTTAGATGCCGGTCTTAATAAGCCGTGCACTGGTGCGGCATCAGCCAAAGTTATGTAGAGGCACCAACCTCTACATAACTTCGGCGCCTCCACCACTGGTCTAAATCTAGGCAAGCTCCCTTGCTGGCTTCGATTTATTACATTTTCTATGGCCAAAACAGGAGTAGAAAATTAGAAATGAGACTGACCTGGTGACCTGCCCCTTCCCCACTCCTTTCCCGCCCAAACTACACACCCTTTTTTAGACCTGGCCTGAAAGAGGAAAAGTTGTGGACTGCTGCTCAAAGTTTATTGTAATCTGCAACAGATATACGTCAGAAACTTGGCAGATATCACTTAGTAAATGTCCACCATAATCTTTAATAAATGAAAAAACTAAAATGACACGCAAGCAGAATTTATATAAAAAGGGGTCTCACAACTTTGCAGCGTCTAGCAAGTTAGGAAACCTTTTTGCATAGGCAGCTTCTGATAGACACTCATGAGATCATGCCTGCCAGGAAGGAGCAGGAAGATGCCAGTGTGCAAGAACCACTAATATAGGCACCAAATTTGTTTTAATTCAGCAGTTCTGCCAACCAGGAATGGAGGGATTTTGGCAGACACTGAGTCTGATACTGAATCTCCTACAGTATCTCCCCCTTATCCCTACTTTTTTTTTATCCTCACTGTAATAAACCCTCCTGGTGTCTTGATTTTCTTGGTGGGTTACAAAGTTCTCAAGGAAGCAAGGACATCCAATCATCATGATGAGAATAAATAAAATGACGTAGATAATTATCTAGTACTTGATTACTTTGCTCTGCCTGCACATTGGACTGAGGTTGATGTGCTGAGGAGTCCAACTTGACATCCAGAAATCCACAAAGAGCCTTCCAGAATTTGGATGTAAGCTGAACTCCCCAAACAGAGATGATTTGCTAAGGCAGATCACACAGATAAAACATGTGCTTGAACAGGTTGATAAGATAAACAGAAGTAAGAGAGTAGTAGAGATAAAATGAGCCTTTTTAGTAAAATGATCCACAACCACCCAGATCACAGTACATCCAGAAGATGGAAGTAGGTCCACCAGGAACTATATAGCAATATATGTTATAATGGAGCAATTGGCACAGAAAAAGGGAGCAGCCTTGCAGACTTCTGCTGAGAGGACTTGTTGTGTTCAAAAGGGCTACATAGTGAATGAATTCCTGGGTAAGTGTCAGCCACTAGGGATGGTAAAGTTAACCACAGAGTCACTGGGAATCGCCTGATGATATCTTCACTCTTACAGAGCCAACTTGATAACAAGTGCCTTGCGGTTTCTGGTGGAATAATTATGTTCAACAGAATAGGTTCTTACCAAAGGAACTCTTCTGAGTTGTTGTTCTAGCCCCCATGGAGGAGTCATCCACCCAGATAGAATTGCCTGGTGACATTTAAGCCATGCAGGATGGATGCTGAGTAAAACTTGTTTAAAAGACTGAAATGAAATGTCCAATTTTTTGGCATTCACTCCTTTCCTGATATGAGTAGGAATTGATCACAGAAATAAAAATTGGCTGTTATAATTAGCAAAGAACTTTTGGATGGCTCTTAGATTCTGGGGACAGGAATAGTCAAGAATAACAGACAACTTCTCAGGTCCACCTGCAAACCATGGTCAGAGATCACATAGCGCAGGAAAGGAAGAGTACTGTACATGAACTGTACATGCTTCCAATGAGACAACAAATCAGTGCAGTAGATCAAGATGCCATCAAAATTTACCACAGGCATACACAAAATCCTGAAAGACAGCTGGGGATTTGCTGAGACAAAATATGTGTAATGATCATCACAGGTGTTAAAGGCCGTCTTTCATTTGTCACCCTCATAAATACATGTTGAGTTATGGACTCCTCAGAGATTCAATGCAATGAAAATTCTAGCCCCATGGATCCTACTAAAAGTTGAGAAATCAAAGCTAAGGGGTAGTCAGCTTCAGCAGGGGAGGAGAACCTGAGAATTCTTTCTCTACATTTTTTATAATTTAGTCTGACATGGCTTGAGTCTCCGGCAGAAACAATAGATACACATGGCCATAGTGTCATCATATGGCCATAGAAGTGGTAGAGTCTCAGCATTGTTCTTGTTTAACACATCTGCATAACTGGCATAGGATGGAGGAAGTCCCTGGAGCCTATATAGCTGGGTTCATCATGTGGGGTAAATAATGCATTGCCTTTATAGTGCAGATGTTATGTTTGCAGTAATCCCAAGTATGTGGAAACTTCAAAATAAACAGGGTCATATATGCACGTGCAACCAATGACTGATCTTAGTGATGATCTGTCTCCAAGCTGAACATCACTACTGTATCATATGCCACTTGGGAACACATCACCATTGAGGCCAGTGAATAGGTGCAGTGGCACACTTGACCCTTCCATCCATATTTTTACCTCTGGGTACCAGCAGTGGGAAGCAGGTAAATATGTCCATGACCATCAGTAATGCCAATCGCAGTTATTTATCACTTCAGATGCCATGGTCAATTATAACCACGGCATCTGAATGCTGAAAACCCGGAAGCACATACTTCTGGGTGTGCTCCAGCTACCTCCGGCGGGAGTGTGTTAGCAGCAGCCTCTTTCCTGCTGTGTGACATGAGGCTGCTGTTTAGTAATTTCTATGGAGCCCGTGCCTGTAGCTAATGATTGCTTGTTATAGTTCCCTATGGGAACTATTAAAAAAAGTGTTTAAATAATGTTTAAAAATTCAAATCACCCACCTTTCCCAAAATGAAAACAAATAAAAAAATACAAACAAATACCCATCATTGATATACCAGCAAGCAAAAATGCCCGTACTATTAAAATATAAAAAATGTAATCCCATATGGAAAATGGCAAAATAAAAGTCAAAATGGCAATTCATAGTTTTTTGGTAACTTCTCCTCCCAAAAAAATTACATTAAAAGAAATCAAAATCTTGTACACACCCCAAAATTGTATCAATGAAAGTACAGAACACCCCCACAAAAAATGTCTTCACACAGCTCTGCACACATAAATACAAAAAAAGGTTATAGGGGTCAGACTATGGAGACTAAAAGAAAAAAAAGAAATATATATATTTGTTAAAACAAAACCCAAAACACTGTTGTGAAATTGCATTTTTTTTCCAATTTCACCCCACTTATAATTTTTTCCCACTTCCCATAACATTTTATGTAACCGTTAATAGTGCCATTAGAAAGGGCATTTTGTCTTGCAAAAAATAAACCATTATACAGCTATGTGAACATAAATATAAAAAAGTTATGGCTTTGGGAGGGCTGGGAGTAAAAGACAAAAATGAAAAAAAGGGAAAATGGCCCAGTCATGAAAGGATTAAGTTTGAAAATGCTTTTATTTTTAGTATTTATATTACAAAATAAGAGCTGCAGGAATAAAGAGTGTTAATGTAAAAACTTTAAAGTGTTTTCTCATTTCTCCTTTCCTTTCATATTTTAATTTTGAGATGTATGGCAATGCTATCAATTGACTTTTATCTTCACTTAGTTTCTTTACTTCATGTGCTGTATGCAATTGATATAATTAAACATTTAAATTTGCCGGATATACACACGGGAGAAATGCAATAGGACATTTTTACTGCAGCCTATTTAACTGTATATTATACTTCGGTAACTACAAGATGATGATTGTAACCTTTGTAAATATTACTGTACTTAGGAATAAACAAGTTAAACTCAGGCTGTCATTTTTCATTTCACTAGAGATAAAATATAGTGTATACTTAATCACATTTTAGAAAAAAAGTCATGGATACTTAATGCACAGGAGATTTACTGAACTAGATGATATATCTTTTGGTGTTTTGAAAAGTGATGAACTATAACCTGACATTTTTATCCAGAGTAAAGCAATTTACTCATATCCAACTAACCCAAAGGGAATTTTGGTTGTTTAGAATAGGCCAAAACGATAAAGCTATACATAGTTTGAGTAATTTCTAGAAATATGTGTATCTTAAATGATTTATATCATAGTCTTTCACATTCAAGAATGAGAGGTGCTTAACACATTTCTCTTTAGTATTGATTTTGCATTCATTGTCTGTTTCAACTTGCTTTTCGCCTCCAGAAACCTATCCAATGTGTCGCCATCAGTTCCAGAAGGATGAGTAGTCTTATTACCATTCAGTTTTTAAAAATCACTCACCAGGTTTAAAGCACAACAAAGACAAATTGTTTCTTATAAAATAGTACGTTCAGAGCAAAAACCATAAACGAGTAATGAGCATCCACTTGTAGCTACCTGATCTGCTGTACATTTGCTTTCATGCACTAACCCCAAGTTAGTATGAAGATAACATTGACAATAATGTAATCCTTTCTACTGTTACAAAATGAGTCACTGTGTAATATGCATTAAATTAGAAAAAAAAATCAATATTAACTGAGAGAAAGCTGCTATAATCCACTGCAAACACAGTAGTAGGCGAATAATGAAGAAGCAATTTTAAATGGATAGCAAAGGCATCTTCTGGCTTAGCTTAGAAACTCACATCGGGATAGAGATCTATAAAGCCATCAGAAACATTTAGCTTTACTTTCAAAGGATTCAAATAGTATCAGATGGAAAATACTGGTGTGGTATAGCTGCTTGTGTGCCCTATGCTATTACGTCCGTCAATAATATAGATTACATGATTACATATGTAACTAGAGATGAGCGAATCAAAGCTAACAAAGTGGATTTTTATCCAAATTTCAGGAAAAATTTAATTCGCACCAAAGCCGAATTTCCTCACGATTCATGGTAACTAATCACATTTTTTCCTAAAATGGCTGCTGCACGTGTGAGGTCATGAAGAAAGGAACTCTGGGAAGGCGGTATCATCCAAAATGCCATGCATGCAGCCAATCAGCAGACAGCCAGCCCTGTAATGTCACAGCCCTATAAATAGCATCAGCCATCTTAGATTCTGTCATTTACCACTGTACTTAGGGCAGAGAGACACGTCAGCAGGCTCTAGGGACAGTGTTAGAAAAAACTTCATTGTTCTAAAAAAATGACTTAAAAGTGCAGGGAAAGATTATTCAAGGTTTAGGGAAAGGATAGGGAGAAATCATTCCACAGCATTTATGTTGAACAGGGTTCAGTAGGGGAGGTTACAGCCTTGGTAATAGGAACAATCTGATTACACATTGCTGCACTGACTGGGGATCCAAATTGCCATTATACAGCTCTGTAATTTCAGCAAACCGTTCTTATTAGGGTGCAAGTGCTGTTTGATACATGCATTAAGAGCGTTTATTACAAGGACATATGCATATGTTTTATTTGTCTTCGTGCAGTGCAGTTATATGTTCTAAAGCATTTTTTGGCTTGTATTAGTGGTAAAAAAGGGCTTATTGGCCGTTGTGTGGTGAAGTGCTAAAATTAGAGCCATTTTTGTCATGTATTAGTGACAAAAGTAAAATATATTTGTCGATCAGCGGTGCAGTTATCTGTTCTAAAGCCTTTTGGAGCGTGTATTAGGGAAAAATAAAAAATATATTTGCCACTCAGAGGTGCAGTTATCTGTTCTCAAGCCTTTTGTGGCATGTATTAGAAGAAAAAGAAAAATATATATTTGCTGCTCAGCAGTGCAGTTATCTGTTCTAAAGCGTTTTATGGTGTGTATTAGTGGAAAAAGAAAAAAATGTATTTGCTACTCAGTGGTGCAGTTATCTGTTCTAAAGCCTTTTGTGGCGTGTATTAAGGAAAAATAAAAAAATGTATTTGCCGCTCAGTGGTGCAGTCATCTGTTCTAAAGTGTTTTGTGGCGTGTATTAGTGGAAAAATAAAAAATATATTTGTCGCTCAGCGGTGCAGTTATCTGTTGTAAAGCCTTTTGTGGAGTGTATTAGTGGAAAAAGAAAAAATATATTTGCCGCTTAGCGGTAGTGATGAGCTACAGGGGCTATATTCGATTTTGTGATATTTCGCGAATATATAGGCAAATATTTGCCATGTATTTGCGAATTCGTGGTTATTTTCTTGATTGTGAAAAATCAGCAAGCAAGAGGGAGGTTACTGACTAAAAAAAAGTTAAATATTCGAAATTATGAATATATAGCACTATATTCAAAATATTTCCGAAAGTTGCGATATTTGTGATAAATATCTGCGATTTGAATATTTGCGCCCAACAGTACTTAGTGGTGCAGTTATCTCTTGTAAAGCCTTTGTAGCGTGTATTAGTGGAAAAAGAAAAAATATATTTGCCGCTCAGTGGTGCAGTTATCTGTTGTACAGCCTTTTGTGTAGTGTATTAGTGGAAAAAGAAAAAAATATTGTGACGGAACCAATCTCGTCACTGTGCATTGTAGGAGCCTGGTTGCCCGCCTGCTGCCTTTAGACTATGGCCCCATGTTGAAATGCTTGATTTTCCCCTGCAAAGAGAGAAAAGCCATGCTTCAGTTGGTCACAAAGGACTTTGACCTAACTTTTAAAACCCTGAACCTGTTCAAGTGAATTTTGAATATGTTTGTCTCCAAGTTATACTAGTAAAATGAATATAAGTTTAATATATGTACGATGTAAACTCACAAAGTTATAAAAATGTATAAATAGTAACTTTTCAGCTTGGAGATAATTGAGTAGATACAGTAATTGACTCAATTATCTCCTAAGCAGATTTGAGGAATATGCTGGGTGTGTTTCTATTGTCCCATTGTGTGTGATTTGCTACTCTATCTCCTGTGTCTCAGTCTTCCTTCTGGTTCCCTAGGGGAGTGTCCACTAGGTGGGAGACCTGCATAAATACCGGGCAGGTAGCCCTTAATAAAGCGGATTCCTGTTAAACCATCAATACAGAGACTTGTCTCGTACTTGGGGGGAATTGCTACTTTGGAATGTTCCAGGAAAGGAGGACTTCGTATGGTTCCAGAGATCCACAAGAATGATATCAGAGTCAAAAAATGAAGGAATATAAATAACAATGCGTCTTTATTAGAACAATTTATGAAACATGATTGGTACAAAAAGTGTTAAAAAACAAGTAAAAACAATTACACAAAGAGCGACACACCACATGGCACAATCAGAGTATAACTGGTGAAAATTGATAGCAACTATGCGCAAATATCCTCAGTCAGTGCACACACCAAATAGATAATGGGACCCAACAAAACAGACAGTTGCTAGTTTGGGCTAAGTAGCCGGTCACCATAGAAGTTTTAACCACAGTAAACACGAGGATAGTCGCACAAGATAAACAACATAGTAATATACACACCAGCAATGGGTCACAGCAGTGTCGCCAAACAAACGCGCCCCGACGTGCGTTTCGCCGTCAGCTTTCTCAAGGGGCGTATGGTTCCAGTCCGGTGGATTCCAGTGTTTGTGGGTTGCTGTGCTCTTCGCCAGGGGAATCGCCTGGATGGTATTAACCCTCACTATACCGGGTTATACCGTAACAAATATATTTGCCGTTCACCTGTGCAGTTATCTGTTCTAAAGCCTGTTGTGGCGAGTATTAGTGTAAAAAGAAAAAATATATTTGCCGTTCAGTGGTGCAGTTATATGTTCTAAAGCCGTTTTTTGCGTGTACTACTGGCACAAAAAAAGTATTTGCCATTGTGTGGTGAAGTGAGAAAATTATAGCCCTTTTTGGAGTGTATTAGTGGTAAAAAAAAAGGCTTATTAGTTGTTGTGAGCTGAAGTGAGAAAATTATTTATTTGATTTAACAGTATGTCAGACAGAGAGTGGCAGAGGCCCAAGTGTTTCTGGTGCAGGCAGAGGTCGCAGCAGAGTAAGCGGGCATGGCAGCAGGGGTCACAGTGAGGGGTCTAAGCTCCCGGTGTCATCTAGCGGTTGTGTCTTGACCGGCAAGCCAGCGCTACTTGAATGGTTGACTCGGTCATCCACTTCGTCCCAAGTGACATCAGACACCCCAGCCAAGAGTTGGTGGATTAATCAGACAAAACCCTTAGTTTGCATACTTAGAAGAAGAGAGATGAGAAAAGGCGGCACTCGTCCACGTATGAAGAAAGGTATCTTTATTGCGGGCATCCAGTATAACAACAACTGGGTAGGGGCGGCTTTCCAACCTCTAGCAAATAGGTGTAGTGGCAGCCACTACACCTATTTGCTAGAGGTTGGAAAGCCGCCCCTACCCGGTTGTTGTTATACTGGATGCCCGCAATAAAGATACCTTTCTTCATACGTGGACGAGTGCCGCCTTTTCTCATCTCTCTTCTTCTAAGTATTAATGGACTGTCTATCTTTGGGCTGAGCACCGTATGCATCGTTACCTGGACCGGAGGATTGGCTACAGGCAAGTGTGTATCGCGCTATATACGGGCCTTTGTAGTGCCGCCCGCACCCTGTTCCCTATTGCACACCCTTAGTTTGCATGGTCGGGAGCTGGCCCTGTGCCCTCACCTGTCCTGAACCTTCTTCTGTCATTTTAATTTGCCTCATCTAGAGAAGTACTATATGCTGTGGGCTCAGCTCCACTAGACAGCGAGAACGAGCTACTAGAAGACAGTCAGCAGCTACTGGCAAGCCAAGATGTGGAGGAGACATCCGTCTTTTCCTCCACAAGGCGGGCAAGTAGTGATGAAAAGAGTGGCATGGGAGCTGGTGTTGTGAGTGGTCAGGCTCCTAACCTAGAGACAGTGGAGGAGGACATCCGTGAAGTGCAGACAGTACTGGATGATGATGATATAGCTGATCGCACTTGGGATCAGGGTGACGAAAGAGCTTCATCATCATCGGGATAAGATGGTGCCAGCTTGCCCGTGAGCCAGCCGCAGAGCCAGAAAGTCGCTAGCTTGGCTGGGAGTCCATATTGTCCATATTGTCCATATTGTGTCCATATTGGGACAAATGATCTGGCTTGCAATGAAGTTTCAAAGGTGAAGGAAGATTTTCACACACTTGGTAATAATATACGGGAGATTGCATCGACTGTCTCATTCTCTGCAGTTCTGCCTGTGCATAAACGTCAGCATGACAAGCAGTTGCGTATTAAGGAATTCAATGCATGGCTTGGTGAATGGTGTTTGAACCAGGGATTTGGCTTTGTGTCTCATGTTGGCTCTAGCTGGAATGGAAAAGAACTGTACAAGAAAGATGGTTTGCATCTTTCTCTCAAGGGAACGAATGTCCTCAATGAACAGTTCAAAGTTTTTGCTAAGGAACATTTAAACTAGGAAAGGGGGCACAAAGAGACAATCCATCAGTTCGGCTGCCCCTGAAAAACAATGCCAGAAGATGCCAGGAGCTGATAGGATAAGAAATGACAAGCTGAGAGTCTTGTCTACAAATGCTCGCAGTTTAGGGAATAAGATCAACGAACTTGAGTCTGTAATGGCATCTGAGAATATAGATTTAGTGGCTGTTACTGAGACATGGTTCAATGAGAGTAATGACTGGGACATAACAATACCTGGGTTCTCTCTATATAGGAAAGACAGAGAAGGCAAGAAAGGGGGTGGAGTGGCCCTATATGTGAAAAATAGCATAAAATCTAATCTAATAGAAGCCAGCGAAACCAATTTAGAGTCAGTTTGGGTTACGTTGCAGCTTGGTAATCATAAGGTAACTCGTGTAGGTGTCATATACAGACCACCAAGCCAAGTCAAAGAATTGGATGATCTACTAGTTGAGGAAATGGCTAAAATGACATTGAAAGGGGAAGTTGTCATTATGGGAGACTTTAATCTTCCTGATATAAACTGGAAAACCAAAATAGCTAGTTCTGCCAGGAGTACAGACATTCTAAATTCCCTACTGGGATTATCTCTACAGCAAGTAGTTGAGGAGCCAACCCGGAAGGAGGCCATTTTAGATTTAGTATTCACAAATGGCAATTTGGTATCTGATATCACTGTAGGGGAAAGCTTAGGATCCAGTGATCACCAGTCAGTGAGGTTTACTATAAGTACAGTGACTGAGTCACTCCACACAAAAACAAAAGTTTTAGATTTTCGGAAAACAGACTTTTCTAAAATGAGATCAGTGGTATACGAGTCCCTATCAGACTGGAACAATTTCAATGGAGTCCAAGAGAAATGGGACTACTTAAAATTGGCACTACTGAAGGCAACAGAAAAGTGCATTAGGCTTGTCAGTAAAGGCAAAAAGGAAGAGACCACTGTGGTACTCAGCAGAAGTGGCCAAAATCATTAAAAACAAAAAGATGGCATTTAGCAAGTATAAAAACACCCAAAACGAGGATGACCGGAAATCTATAAGATGAGGCAGAGAGAGGCCAAGCAAGTTATAAGAGCTTCTAAAGCTCAGGCAGAAGAGAAATTAGCTCAGTCAGTGAAAAAAGGTGATAAGACATTCTTCAGATACATAAATGAAAAAGGAAATTAAAACAAGGAATTACCAAATTAAAAACAAAAGAAGGAAGGTATATGGAAGAGGATAAAGAACTAGCTGACTGCCTCAATGAATACTTCTGTTCAGTTTTTACAAAGGAAAATGAAGGAGAAGGACCTCAGTTAGGAGGAAGACTAATGAATCCTTTGATGCATGTGTCTTTACAGAGGAAGAGGTTCTAAGTCAGCTGTCCAAAATTAATACAAATAAATCACAGGGGCCTGATGGGATACACCCAAAGCTATTAAAAGAGCTTAGAGGTGTACTAGCAAATCCATTAACAGATTTATTTAGCCAATCACTGGTAACAGGTGTCGTCCCAGAAGATTGGAAATTAGCATACGATGTGCCAATTCACAAGAAAGGTAGTAGAGAGGAATCAGGCAACTATAGGCCAGTAAGCCTGACATCAATAGTGGGGAAATTAATGGAAACCATACTCAAGGAGAGGATTGTGGAACATCTAAAAACCCATGGGTTGATTGATAAAAAACAGCATGGGTTTACTTCAGGGAGATCATGTCAAACTAATCTTATTGACTTTTTTGATTGGGTGACTAAATAAAATGGATGGCGGAGGTGCAGTAGACATCGCTTATCTGGACTTTAGTAAGGCATTTGATACTGTCCCACATAGAAGGCTTATCAATAAACTGCAGTCTTTGAGCTTGAGCTCACATATTGTTGAATGGATTAGGCAGTGGCTGAAGGACAGAAAACAGAGGGTTGTAGTCAATGGAGTATATTCAGACCATGGTATTGTTACCAGTGGGGTACCTCAGGGATCTGTTCTGGGACCCATATTGTTTAATATCTTTATCAGCGAAATTGCAGAAGGCCTCAATGGTAAGGTGTGTCTTTTTGCTGATGACACAAAGATTTGTAACAGGGTTGATGTTCCTGGAGGGATACACCAAATGGAAAAGGATTTAGGAAAACTAGAGGAATGGTCAAAACTCTGGCAACTAAAATTTAATGTCGATAAGTGCAAGATAATGCACCTGGGGCGTAAAACCCAAGAGCAGAATATAAAATCAGTGATACAGTACTAACCTCAGTATCTGAGGAAAGGGATTTAGGGGTCATTATATCAGACGACCTAAAGGTGGGCAGACAATGTCATAGAGCAGCAGGTAATGCCAGCAGAATGCTTGGGTGTATAGGGAGAGGCATTAACAGTAGAAAGAGGGAGGTGCTCGTGCCGCTCTACAGAGCACTAGTGAGACCTCATTTGGAGTATTGTGTGCAGTACTGGAGACCATATCTGCAGAAGGATATTGAAACTTTGGAGAGAGTTCAGAGAAGAGCTACTAAACTAGTACATGGATTGCAGGACAAAACTTACCAGGAAAGGTTAAAGGACCTTAACATGTATAGCTTGGAAGTAAGAAGAGACAGAGGGGATATGATAGAAACTTTTAAATACATAAAGGGAATCATCATGGTAAAAGAGGAGAGAATATTTAAAAGAAGACAAACTGCTACAAGAGGACATAGTTTTAAATTAGAGGGGCAAAGGTTTAAAAGTAATATCAGGAAGAATTACTTTACTGAGAGAGTAGTGGACGCATGGAATAGCCTTCCTGCAGAAGTGGTAGCTGCAAATACAGTGAAGGAGTTTAAGCATGCATGGGATAGGCATAAGGCCATCCTTCATATAAGATAGGGCCTGGGGCTATCCATAGTATTCAGCATATTGGGCAGACTAGATGGGCCAAATGGTTCTTATCTGCCGACACATCTGCCGTCTATGTTTCTATGTTTCTATGTTTCTATGGGAGTCAGCAGGGTGGCAGCAGTGGGAGGTCAGCAGCCAAACATGCCCGGGGTAGACCACCTGCTTCCCAGGAGCCTACCTGCCCAGGAAGTAGCGTTGCACGGGTTCACGGAGGTAGCGGCGGTAGCAGTCAGTCAGTGCGTAGTGTTGGGGGTAAAATCATCTACTCGGCAGTGTGGCAGTTTTTTGTTAAGCCGCCAGAAGAGGTGAAAATGGCGATATGTAGAATACATGGGCAGAAAGTGAAGCGTGGCCAAGGTTCCAATGTTAGCACTACAGCCTTGTGTAAATATATGTAGCATCACCATAAAGTGGCCTGTAAGAACCGTGGCTCCAATGTGGTGGTCCAGCCTTCCGCAGCAACAGCTGGATCACCCAGTGGCATGCACCCAGTTTCAGACAGTCAAGGCTCCACCACCTCAGCCTAAGGGAGTTATCTGTCCTTCCCATCTTCTGCTGATCCAAATACTCTTGCTCCTCGCCCTCCTCATTAGTTATTCTGTCAGCAATCAAAAACCGAAGCGATTGCAAGGAGACAAC
This sequence comes from Bufotes viridis, assembly GCA_033119425.1. Lineage (NCBI taxonomy): Eukaryota > Metazoa > Chordata > Amphibia > Anura > Bufonidae > Bufotes > Bufotes viridis. Next base: position 146,997,891 of record CM065592.1, on the reverse strand, counting down.
AGTATGTGTGCACTCATCCAATGACCCAGAAGCTGAACGTGCTCCTTTCCAAGTTGCTGGTGCTGCAGTCCCTCTCTTTACAAGTGCTGGACTCTGCACATTTAAGAGAACTGACGGCTTGTGCCAAGCCGAGGTGCAGAGTCCCAAGCTGTCATTATTTTGCCAAAAAGGCAGTACCAGCCCTGCACACACATGTAGAAGAGAAGGTGGGCCAGCCCTTGAGCCTCTCGGTGTCTGGCAAAGTGCACGGCAGAACCGATGTGTGGAGCTATAACAACAAGCAGGGGCAATACATGTCCTTTCTCCACTGGGTGAATGTGGTTCCTGCACAGCCACACCAGCAACTTGGCCAGGTGATGCCGCTTCCGCCTCCACGTTGCCATGCTGTTGGTCCTGCGACAATGTCTGCCTCTAATCAGTAGAGAGCAAAAGCAGGGGTCCAGCTTCACATGTTTCATAGACTTTATTTAATCCTGTGCACGTTTAAAAACCATCAATAGCAGCATTGCATCATCGACGCGTTTCGGATCGCTCCAAATATGGATCCTTAATCATGATACTGGCAGGGCAAGAGATCTGTGGCTTTATAGTGATCCACAAAGAAAAAATCAGGTGGATCCAATTAGTCACAGATCACGCCCCTAGAACACATTTCACATTGAAAACACAACCCAAATATGGGGATAAAGGAACAGACAGAAAAAGTGAACTTTAAAATGCATAAAAAGAAAGGCATGAAAAATACAAGGATCAATATTGCAGGATCAAATCCTGACGGCGATTTAATCCTGAAGGTACATGTGAGCCCATTTTAAAGATCCAAAAACATTCCCTGTTGAGTAACATCTTTTTATAATCTCCACCACGGCTAGGACACTTAACCCTTTCAATGCCTTGTATATATTTTCCCTCTGTGCTGCCTCCATGTGCTGCTTCAATGTGTGAACTGACAGCAGACACATTCTTGGTTTTAGCATGGGGAATGTCAGATATATGGCGACAGATCCTAGTTTTTAATTTGTTTGATGTACAACCAATATATTGGAGACTGCACAGAGAGCAGGTAATACAATAAACCACATATGTAGTGTTACAGTTAATATACTGTTTTACTGTATAAGAGCAATAATTAGCACATGAAAATATCTGAGTACCCACTTTAATCACAGAGCAACATGTACATATTTTATGTCCACATCTAAAATTACCAGTGTATTTTAACCATGTGGGTTGCAACACAGATTTTTCCACATATAATGAGGGACTCACTACATTAGCCAGGGTCATTGCTCTCCATGATACACATCTTACACCATCTTTGACTGTATTGTGCCATGTTTTATCACACTGAAGGGCTTGAACATGTTTATTAATAATCTTACGAATTTGGGAAAATTCTTGGCTATAACTGGTAAAAAAAAATGTCTGCCTCTACCTCCTTGTCCTACATTGTGTCCACAGCCTCCATTGCAGGTACAATTCACAGGGGTCTTCCAGCATACCACATGTGGAGGGCATGGCATGTCACGCTGTTCTGCACCTCGTTTGCCTGTGCGAACAGAGTCACACAGGGGAGGAACTGCTCCATGTCCTTCATAAAGAAATCAAATCCTGGCTTTCTCGGTGACAACTGAAAATCTGAAACATGGTGACTGACAATGGGAAGAACATGGTGTTGGCGCTGCGTCAAGGACGGCTGAGCCATGCGCCCTGCATGGCACACGTGTTCAATCTGGTTTTCAAGCGGTTGCTACAGTCTTCCACCCATCTTCAAGACATCCTAAAAATGGCCAGGAAAATTTGCAGGCACTTCAGCCACTCGTACATTGCAAAGCACACCCTCATTAAGCTGCAGGGGCACAAGGGCATCCCCCAAAATAGGCTGATATGCGACGTTTCTATCTGTTGAAATTTCACCCTCCATATATTGGACCTCATGAGCCCTGTGGGGACTGAACTGGAGGAGGAGGACATTGGAGCACAAACAATGTGTAGCGAAATGGGTGGTTTTTCTACACAGGTGACAGGAGAGGAGGAGCATGAGGAGCAGGAGCAGCCAGAGGAGCTACAGGGCAATGAGGAAGATGAGGCAGAGGACCCAGACACATTGTGGCATTATGCAGTGGAGATGGAGGCAGGCAGTCTGTCCTAGTAACTTGCACAAATGGACCGATGCATGCTCACTTGCTTGCGCAGTGACAGCCGAATTGTCACCATTCGGCAGAGTGATGAATTCTGGCTCTCCACCCTGTTGGGCCTCGCTACCGGTCCAAAATGGGGGCCTTTTTTACACCTGCTGAGAGGGAGGACAAACTGAACTACCGTAGAGACTTTCTATGCAGTGAGCGGGCCGCTGTCTAACTGCGCCATCGTCCATCCTCTCGCAGGTCTGACTGGGGGGGGGGGGCCCTCTGCAGTCACGTTTCACACCATGCCTGCTGGGGAGGGGTGGGGTGGGGTGACAGGAGCAGCACCAGCTCCATCAGCAGCAGCCTGAGAGCCTGAGTCTAGAGTTGCTGGTGAGCAGCTTTGTCCACCTGCATAGTGAAGAAACTACTTACTAGCAGCAAGACATAGAGCAGAACTAGCAGGTGGTGGCATACTTGGTTTGTACCCTGCCAGCCTTCATTAAAGATCTGCTGGAATACTGGGCAGCCAAACTGGATTTGTGGCCGCAACTGTCTGAGTTTGCCCTGGAAAAGCTATCCTGCCCGGCCAGTAGTGTGGCATCAGAGCGGGTGTTCAGTGCGGTGGGAGCCATAGTTACCCCAAGAAGAACTCGCCTGTCCACCCAAAATGTGGAGAGACTGACTTTTGTCAAGATAAATCTGGTGTGGATCAGCCATGATTTTCACCCACCAATGCCTGATTAATCAGACTAGATCATCCATGGGGTCACATCAACACTTTGACAAAAGAGACCGGTTTCTTTTGGCTAGCTGCCTCAGCTACTATTCTGATGCTGCCATCTGCCTGATGCCACAGATCTGATGCCAAGCTCTCCTTCTTTCACCCATCTTCAGCTGGTACTCGTATTGCCACCCACCTCGACACTATGTCAACTTGCCACTCTATGGCCTCCTCATGCTGCTGCCACCTCCACACTATGTCACCTTGCCAAGGGCGTAGCGTGGGGGGGGGGGGGCATTGCCCCGGGTGCCACACTGCAGGGAGGCGCTAGCCGGCCACTGTGGATTTTATTATTTTTTTTACATAACTAGGGTCGAGGGGGAACGGCGTTCCTGCACTTTTTACATGGCAGGAACGCCGTTCCAGTTCAGAGCAAAAGGACCAGGAAGCAGTGAAGGCTTTGTACTCACCGCTTCCTGGTCCTCGGCTGTCGGCTATAAAGACTGCGCGTAGGAGTGAGTCGCTCTGTGATGTCACGCTGTGCGCAGCCTTCACAGCACAGCCGACAGCAGGAGAAGAGGAGCGGCGTCCAGGAGCAGGAGAGGGTAAGTGTTTTTTTTTATATATATATTTTACGGGCTGGTGAGAGGCATTGACTCTGACTGGGGGCTGGTGAGAGGCACTGACTCTGACTGGGGGCTGGTGAGAGGCACTGGGGGCTGATGTAGAGGCACTGGGGGCTAATGGAGAGACACTGGGGGCTAATGGAGAGGCACTGGAGGCTGGTGAGAAAGGCACTGCGGGCTAATGAGAGGCACTGAGGGTTAATTGAGAGGTACTGGGAGCTAATGGAAAGGCACTGGAGGCTAATTGAGAGGCACTGGGGGCTAATTGAGAGGCACTGGGGGATAATTGTGAGGCACTGGGGGCTAATGGAGAGGCACTGGGGGCTAATGGAGAGGCACTGGGGGCTAATGAGAGGCAATGGGGGCTAATAAAGAGGCACTGGGGGCTAATAGAGAGGCACTGGGGGCTAATAAGAGGCACTGGGGGCTGGTGAGAGGCACTGGGGGGGTAAAAGAGAGGCACTCGGGCTAATGGAGAGGCACTGGGGGCTGGTGAGAGGCACTGGGGGCTAATGGAGAGGCACTGGGGTCTAATGGATAAGCACTGGGGGCTAATGGAGAGGCACTGGGGGATAATGTAGAGGCACTAGGGGCTAATGGAGAGGCACTGGGGGCTGGTGAGAGGCACTGGGGGCTGGTGAGAGGCACTGGGGTCTGGTGGAGAGGCACTGGGGTCTGGTGGAGAGGCACTGGGGTCTAGTGGAGAGGCACTGGAGGCTAATGGAGAGGCACTGGGGGCTAATGGAGAGGCACTGGGGGGTTATAAGGGGGTTTACCTGTTTCTTCAGTATAGTATTGGGGAGCACAGCAGCACAATATTGGGGGTAGTAGGATGGTTTGTCCAGAATATGGGAGGATGATGGCAAAGTAGTAAACTAAGATTATTTTTGTTAAACTGCAGAGATGAGAAATGGCTGAAAATGGTGGTCTGGTCTGAAAGGAGAAGATGAGGAAATAAAACATCTACATCAAAGGAGACGTCACTGGATGTAAGAGGTATGGAGCGCTGTATTACCCTGTATGTTCTGTAGCGATGGGGGGTGGATATAGACTTTGGCCCACACTGTAGCAGCTCGGCCCCAGACTTCAGGTCACACTGTGCGTGTTCTGAATTCTGGAGGCTCACACCCATCTACTACATTATCTGTACTCAGAGAGTTATAACTGTTTTATCTGTGGGGTTATGTATGACTGCAGGTGATATCTACTACATTATCCTGTAAAAAAAAAAAAAAGGGGGGGGGCGGGGGGCTGTTGGGCGCAATACTTGGTTTGCCCCGGGTGCTGGCAACTCACGCTACGCCACTGCACCTTGCCACTCTGTGGCCTCCTCATGCTGCTGTCACCTCCATACTATGTCACCTTGCTACTCTGTGGACGCCTCATGCTTCTGCCATATCCACACTGTGTCACCTTGCCAAACTGTGGTCTCCTGATGCTGCTGCCATCTCCAAACTGTTATTGTGCCACTCTGTGGCCTCCTGATGCTGCCGCCACTTCCACACTCTGTTGTCTCCACATGCTGCTTCCACACTCTGTGGCCTCCACATCCTGCTTCCAACTCACCACTATGCCATAGGGCCACTTTGTGGACTTCTCATGCTGTTCCCACCCTCCCCACTTCATTACTGGGCCACTATTTTGCCTTTCGCCCTAGCTGACATCATCATTTATTTGACCCTTCTTCTGATCTGTCAGAAGCAAGGAAAAATTAGACACACAACAGATCATGTCTGTGTAGCAGCTTTAAGGACTGTATGGTCCCATCAGAATTGACTTGCAATTTGGTAGCCAAAAGCAGGAGTGGGTACAAAACACAGAAGACATGCAAATATTCCATTCACGTGTCATCTCTGTTTTGGATCCACTCTTCTTTTTTTTTTGCCTTAGCAATACTGATGGATTACTGACCAAATGCTGATAGACTAAAGGAGGATGCTCAAAAGACAGGATCTGTTTTTTGGGGGTAAATGCTCTGATAGATCAGAGGAAGGGCAAAATAATCAGTGACCTCGACACAAACTTACTGTTGACACCCTCTCCACTCTGTCGGGGACTCTACTTGTATAAGTGTTTAATAGAACAGGTTCTGTAGACATCTATGTGGAATCAGCTGACGACGGTGTAAAAGGAGTGCACTTCTTTTTGGCGCTAACATCGACCTGTAAGGTTGAGTTCATACTTGAGTTATTTGGTCAGTTTTGGCCCTGTGACTGCCCAAATAAGTTAAGTGTGCAGTGATTCCAAGAGCGACACCTGTCATCTGCAGGTCATACGGACTCGCAGTATTATTTTACTACCAGAGCAGGCTCCCTATGCGTGTTACTGCAAGGCACAGATTTCTATACCACTATAAAGGCTCACTGCAGCCAGGAAATAGCTGTCTTTTAACACGATTTGCCGCAAATAAATTCGGATCGAACCAGCGAATCGAATTTTTGAAAAATTTGCTCATCTACTTGCGTGCTTGAGTATCTGTGTGCATTTCTGAGTTTATCTGTGCCTGAATTTTTTTATTGTACTTTATACCAAGTCAAACCAGGGTATTATGTTTAAATATTAAATGGACCGCGCAGAAAGTACTTCTTTTCTCACACCAAAGGGAATACTCCTTGACCCATCTTTGACATCAAGCTCACACTGCTTCCTTTCTTATGTATCGATCTGTACATATTGAAAGGAACCACACATAGTGAAGTATTGCCTGTTAAAACCTGCAGACACTCTGGAATTGCACTCACCGTGCTCTAGTTGTAACACTAGCATATCTAGATGTTTAAACACAGGTCACCGGCTTGCTTTCCTTCATCCTATGTGGAAATAACTTCTTTCATAGTGAAGACCGTAACACAGCATATAAAATTCCAATTTTAATCTACTTACAAACTGGTGAATAAAATCACAGCGTATAATAAAAACAATCGCGTCTGCCCGACCCGGGTTTCGCTCCAAATGGCTTCGTCAGGGGCGTTACTTCCTCTCACCTTCACCTCGCCCTAAAATATCCACTGACTTCCATTCATTAATTAGTAATCACCTGGTATCAAAGTTGCTGCCCGCATCGCTATGCAGTCATTCACACCAATGCCGACAATCTCCCGTGCGGCACCGCGTCCAGAGCAACAGATCCACCCCTACATAACCCAGAACTGCATCCTCGCAACCACATCCACAATTGCAGTGTGGTGCGAGCGCAGCGTCGGCTCTACTACATCGCAGGATGCACTAAGTCAGCGCTGCTAAGCCAGAATTGCAAACAGCTCAGCACTAGCAAATCTGAACTGCGCTCCGGCACTGCTACATCAGGGGGTCCCCACAGACACCTATGGGAATACCTAATCAGAACACATAGGGGAAAAAAGGTTCAAATTAAACTGGGTTTTAAATCCAGATCCACATTTAACCCCTTGGGTTGTAAACTTCCCATGTTATATATCCATTCTACTTCAGTTTGGTCTATCTTGTTCTCATAACTTCCTCCTCGCCAATGTTTTTTGACATGAGCGACTCCTGTAAATTTTAACCCCTTCGGGTCCATCTTATGTACATGTTTAAAATGTAGGGGTACCCCATTGGTTTCCATTCCTTTTTTTATATTATTTATGTGCTCTTGTACACGTACTTTTTGCTTCCTCATGGTCCAGTTATTTAGTTCATCAATCAGTTTTTCCAGGCCCACCTTTTCACCTTCCACCCACCTTGCCCCCCTAAATAGGCCGATTTTAGGGGTTCCGATAACGGGGGGCAAGCTATTAAAGTGGTATAGATTTATAGACGATTGCCTTATTGTTTGGGAAGGTGAAAAGGTGGGCCTGGAAAAACTGATTGATGAACTAAATAGGAATAACTGGAATATAAAATTGACCAGTGAGATTAGCAATATTGCCATTAATTTTCTGGATCTTACCATTTTTGTGGAGAATAACAAGTTGAAAACAAAAACGTTTTTAAAAAGACTGATGTCAATGGGTATATCAATTTGGATAGTTGCCACTATAAACCGTGGCTATCTAATATACCCAAGGGACAGTTCAAATGCATTTTCCGCAACTGTACAGATGTGGAGGTATATAGAACACAAAGCAATATTATATTAGACAGGTTCATTGAGAAGGGCTACAATAAAGGCGAATTGGAAAAACAATGTAAAGAGGTAGAAACAAATGTTATGGTTAAAAAAGAAAAACACACTTTAGACCTTTGCAATAAGGAGAATAAATTTCAGTTTGCCTTTTGACCCAATTTAGTGCCCAAGGACAACTCATAAAAATGCGATCCAAAAAAATTGGAGTACATTAAAAAATGACCCCGTAATAGGGATGAACTCCCAAAAAACCTTGTATAATTTTTAAAAAAGCACCAAATTTACATTCCATTTTAGTGAAAAGTGCAATTCCTCCGGTAGATAAAAAAGGAAGAAAAAATCGATTTACCTGGTGTGGCTTCTGCTTGCCATGTAGGAACCGTACAAAAGAAATGAAAAAAGAACGAGAAGCTGAGAAAGTCCATTCCAATCCAAAAAAGAAAGATCTGAAAATTAAAGGGGAGATCACTTGTGAGACCTCGGGTGTGATCTACGTGCTGGAGTGTCCGTGTGGCCTCCAGTACGTCGGCCGCACCATGAGGAAGCAAAAAGTGCGTGTACAAGAGCACATAAATAATATAAAAAAAGGAATGGAAACCAATGGGGTACCCCTACATTTTAAACATGTACATAAGATGGACCCGAAGGGGTTAAAATTTACAGGAGTCGCTCATGTCAAAAAACATTGGCGAGGAGGAAGTTATGAGAACAAGATAGACCAAACTGAAGTAGAATGGATATATAACATGGGAAGTTTACAACCCAAGGGGTTAAATGTGGATCTGGATTTAAAACCCAGTTTAATTTGAACCTTTTTTCCCCTATGTGTTCTGATTAGGTATTCCCATAGGTGTCTGTGGGGACCCCCTGATGTAGCAGTGCCGGAGCGCAGTTCAGATTTGCTAGTGCTGAGCTGTTTGCAATTCTGGCTTAGCAGCGCTGACTTAGTGCATCCTGCGATGTAGTAGAGCCGACGCTGCGCTCGCACCACACTGCAATTGTGGATGTGGTTGCGAGGATGCAGTTCTGGGTTATGTAGGGGTGGATCTGTTGCTCTGGACGCGGTGCCGCACGGGAGATTGTCGGCATTGGTGTGAATGACTGCATAGCGATGCGGGCAGCAACTTTGATACCAGGTGATTACTAATTAATGAATGGAAGTCAGTGGATATTTTAGGACGAGGTGAAGGTGAGAGGAAGTAACGCCCCTGACGAAGCCATTTGGAGCGAAACCCGGGTCGGGCAGACGCGATTGTTTTTATTATACGCTGTGATTTTATTCACCAGTTTGTAAGTAGATTAAAATTGGAATTTTATATGCTGTGTGACGGTCTTCACTATGGAAGAAGTTATTTCCACATAGGATGAAGGAAAGCAAGCCGGTGACCTGTGTTTAAACATCTAGATACGCTAGTGTTACAACTAGAGCACGGTGAGTGCAATTCCAGAGTGTCTGCAGGTTTTAACAGGCAATACTTCACTATGTGTGGTTCCTTTCAATATGTACAGATCGATACATAAGAAAGGAAGCAGTGTGAGCTTGATGTCAAAGATCGGTCAAGGAGTATTCCCTTTGGTGTGAGAAAAGAAGTACTTTCTGCGCGGTCCATTTAATATTTAACCTCTTAAGGACACAGGGCGTACAGGTACGCCCTAATGTCCGAGTCCTTAAGGACACAGGGCGTACCTGTACGCCCTGTGTTTAAACTGCTACTGCGCCCGATGTGGGCGCCGTAGCAACATGGTTCCTGCTGATGTAGATCAGCAGGAACCATGTTCTAATGCCGAGGGGGGTCATGTGACCCCCCGTATCGGCGATCGCTGCAAACCGCAGGTCAATTCAGACCTGCGGTTTGCAGCGGTTTTAGGGATCTCTGATCCCCGCGGTCTGTGACCGCGGGGATCAGAGAGTTAATTGCCCCAAAGATGATCATATTAACCCCCCCTGCATCCCCCAATCTTGTTATGGCGGCGGGGGTGCAGGGGGGGTGGTTGCGGCGGCGGGAGGCGGTGCGGGAGGCTCCCTTGTAATAATTCCCTGGTGTCTAGTGGTTCTATCAGAGTGCCAGCACATTGCTGGCACTCTGATAGAAAAACGGCTGGCATCTGTGCTGCAGATGCCAGCCGTTTAACCCCTTCCATACCGCGGTCCGGACGGACCGTGGTATGGAAGGTGTTAACAGGGAGGGAGCTCCCTCCCTCTCCCATCGGGGGGCTGCTGTGCCTATGCAGCCCCCAGGATGGGATCGCAGAGGGAGGAGCTCCCCTCCTCTATCCATCACCCACTGCTCTCTAATGGCAGTGGGTGATGATTGCCATGGCAGCAGGACGCTTTCAGAAGCGTCCTGCTTGCCATGGTATAGTAACTCTGGTCAGACTTCTGCTAAAGGCAGAAGTCTGACCAGACTGTGAAAAGTAAAAAATACAGTGCAGTACACTATATAGTGTACTGTACTGTATTATACTGACATCAGATCCACTGGATCTACAAGAACCAAGTGGGTCTGGGTCAAAAAAAATGTAAAAAAGTGAAAAAAAAGTAAAAATAAAAAAAACACAAATCACTGAATAAAAAGTAAAAAAAAAAAAATACACTACACATATTAGGTATCGCCGCGTCCGTAAAAAACAGCTCTATAAAAATATCACATGACTGAACCCCTCAGGTGAACGCCATAAAAAAAAAACCAAAAATGGTGTAAATAAGTCATTTTTGGGCACCTTACATCACTAAAAGTGTAATACAAAGCGAACAAAAATGCGTATGCCTCCCAAAATAGTACCAATCTAACCGCCATCTCATCCCGCAAAAAATGAGCCCCTTCATAAAATAATTGCCCAAAAAATAAAAAAACTATGCCTCTCAGACTAAAACATGATTTTTTTGTTTCAAAAATGCTTTTATTGTTAAATGTAAAAAAATTAAAAAAGTAGACATATTGGGTATCTCCACGTCCGTAAGAATCTGCTCTATAAAAATATCACATGACCTAACCCCTCAAGTAAACACTGTAAAAAAAAAAAAAAAAAAAAAACTTTGTCAAAAAGCCATTTTTTTGTCACCTTACATCACAAAAAGTGTAATAGCAAGCGATCAAAAAGTCATATGACCACCCAAATAGTGCCAATCTAACCGCCACCTCATCCCGCAAAAATTATACCCAACCTGAGACGATCGCCTAAAAACTGAAAAAAATATGGCTCTCAGACTATGGAGACACTAAAACATGTTTTTTTGTTTCAAAAGGATATTATTGTGTAACACCAAAATAAATAAAAAAAGTATACATATTGGGTATCGTCGCGTTCAGTAACGACCTGATCTATAAAAATATCACATGACCTAACCCCTCAGGTGAACGCCGTAAACATAAAAAATAAAAACGTTGTAAAAAGTCATTTTTTGTCACCTTACATCACAAAAAGTGTAATAGCAAGTGATCAAAAAGTCATATGCACCCCAAGATAGTACCATTCAAACCGCCATCTCATCCCGCAAAAAATGAGCCCCTACATAGGACAATCGCAAAAAAAACAAAAAACTATGGCTTTCAGAATGTGGAGACACTAAAAATAATTTTTTCAAAAATGCTTTATTATGTAAAACTGAAACAAAAACCCCAAAAAGTAGTCATATTTGGTATTGTCGCGTCAGTAACAACCTGCTCTATAGAAATAGCACACAATCTAACCTGTCAGTTCAACGATGTAAATAACAAAAAATACAAAACTGTCCCAAAACAGCTATTTTTTTGCAAATTATCCATTTTAATCCATGTTTCCAGTAACAAAGCAAGGGTTAACAGCCAAACAAAACTCAATTTTTATTGCCCTGATTCTGTAGTTTGCAGAAACACCCCATATGTGGTTGTAAACTGCTGTATGGCCAAATGGCAGGGCACAGAAGTAAGGGAACGCCATATGGTTTTTGGAAGGCAGATTTTGCTGGACTGTTTTTTTTGAGACTATGTCCCATTTGAAGCCCCCCCGATGCACCCCTACAGTAGAAACTCCAAAAAAGTGACCCCATTTTTGAAACTACGGGATAAGGTGTCAGTTTTGTTGGTACTATTTTAGGGTAAATATGATTTTTGGTTGCTCTATATTACACTTTTTTTGAGGCAAGGTAACAAAAAATTGAAATCCTGAAATTTCATCTCCATTTGCCAATAACTCTTGTGGAACACCTAAAGGGTTAACAAAGTTTGTAAAACTAGTTTTGAATACATTGAGGAGTGTAGTTTCTTAGATGGAGTCACCTTTATGGAGTTTCTATTCTAGGGGTGCATCGGGGGGCTTCAAATGGGACATGGTGTCAAAAATCCAGTCCAGCAAAATCCGCCTTCCAAAAACCATATGGCGTTCCCTTACTTCTGTGCCCTGCCGTTTGGCCATACAGCAGTTTACGACCACATATGGGGTGTTCATGCAAACTACAGAATCGGGGCAATAAGTATTGACTTTTGTTTGGCTGTTAACCCTTGCTTTGTTACTGGAAAAATGGATTAAAATCAAAAATTTTCCCAAAAATCGAAATTCAGAAATTTTATCTTTATTTGCCATTAACTCTTGTGGAAAACCTAAAGGGTTAATGACGTTTGTAAAATCAGTTTTGAGTACCTTCAGGGGTGTAGTTTCTAGAATGGGGTCATTTTTGGGTGGTTTCTATTATGTAAGCCTCGCAAAGTGACTTCAGACCTGAACTGGTCCCTAAAAGTGGGTTTTTGAAAATTTCTGAAAAATGTCAAGATTTGCTTCTAAACTTCTAAGCCTTGTAATGTCCCCAAAAATGAAATGGCATTCCCAAAATAATCGATACATGGAGTAGACATATGGGGAATGTAAATAAATAACTTTTTTTGGCAGTATTACTATGTATTCTAGAAGTAGAGAAATTGAAACTTGGAAAATTGTAAATTTTTCAAAATTTTTGGTAAATTTGGTATTTTTTTATAAATAAAAATGAAATTTTTCGACTTTATTTTACCACTGTCATGAAATACAATATGTGACGAAAAAACAATCTCAGAATGGCCTGGATAAGTAAAAGCGTTTTAAAGTTATCACCACATAAAGTGACACTGGTCAGATTTCCAAAAAATGGCCTGGTCCTTAAGGTGAAATAGGGCCGTGTCCTTAAGGGGTTAAACTTGTTGACTAGAGACCTACCCACCTCTTATAAGGACTGCAGCATTTTGGAAGATACGTAAATTGGAATTTTTTCTTTCATTGAAACCAGGGTATTATAGCTAACACACTGTAGCTCATTTGTTGTACATGTTGTGTTGTGAATTTTTAAATGTATTATTTGTCTGTATGTTAAACAGCTGCTGAGATCTGTGTTTTTATTTATATGCAAATGAGCATGATCAATTACTAGGGGGCAGGGCTGAATCTGTTCTGCACATTCCCCCTCCCATAGATTGACAGTGCTAGGGCTGAACTGTGGCGTAGAGTTGTGCCCTAGAGCATGAACATATCATATATACTATTTACTATCGACTTACCATAATGAGAAGTGTGGATTTCTATGCTTAGAAAGCTAAAATGCATATAAATGTTTATTCATAGGCACAATGTGTGCTTTGTAAGTATAGAAAAACTATTATTCTCTGTATGGTAAGGCGACAGTCTGGTGGTAAGTTGTTAGCCTTGCACGTAGATGTCCTATGTTCAAGTCCTAGGAGAGACTGATTACTTTTCTCTGGGCTACAGTCTTGCATTTAGAGATTAGAGATGTCACGAACTATTCGCCGGTGAACAGTTTCCGGCGAACATCGCTTGCTCGCGTTTGCCGCGGCGGGTGAACATATGCGATGTTCGGTCCGCCCCCTATACATTATCATTGAGCAAACTTTGACCCTGTACCTCACAGTCAGCAGACACGTTCCAGCCAATCAGCATACCCCCCCTCCCAGACCATCCCAACTCCTATCAAAAAGCAAGGACAGCATCCATCTTAGATTCATTCTGAAGCTGCAGTGTTAGTGAGAGCAGGAAGAGTGCTGCTTCTGCGGAATTAATATAGGGATTATAGGGAAAGCGTTAGCTACTAGTGTTCTGTGTCCACTCCGGTCCTCAAAGACTCATCTGCTGTAAGGACAGCGTCCTTACAGCACCCCAAAAAGCCCTTTTTAGGGCTGGTACATCAGTCTCCTTTTTTTATTTTCTTTCCTATATATATTATGTTGCAGTTGCCTGCCCGTGTGTGAAAGGCCGCAGGCCCAAAGACTGTACTGTGTGCAAACCACTCATATCAGGTGGCACAGTACCTTGCAGATAAAAAAGTCATTTAATTCTCACCCTGTAATATAATTTCAGTTGCCTGCCAGTGTGTGTCAGGCCCACACAGACTGTACTGTGCCCACTGCCAGTGCCCACCACTCATATCGGGTGGCACAGTACCTTGCAGATAAAAAAGTCATTACATTTTTACCCTTTAATATAATTTCCGTTGCCTGCCATTGCCATTGTGTGTCAGGCCCACATAGACTGTACTGTGCCCGCTGACAGTGCCCACCACTCATATCGGGTGACACAGTACCTTGCAGATAAAAAAAAGTCATTTAATTTTTACCCTTTAATATAATTTCAGTTGCCTGCCACTGCCAGTGTGTATCAGGCCCACACTGACTGTACTGTGCCCACTGCCAGTGTCGACCAGTCATATCAGGTGGCACAATACTTTGCAGATAAAAAAGTCATTTAATTTTTACCCTTTAATATAATTTCAGTTGCCTGCGAGTGTTTGTCAGGCCCAAAGACTGTACTGTGCCCACTGCCAGTGCCCACAACTCATATAGGGTGGCACAGTACCTTGCATGCATAGTACCACTAATCAAAAAAAAAAAATGACAGGCAGAGGCAGGCCACCCCGCAAAGGCCGTTGTGGTGCTGTGATTTGCTTTGGCCCTAGAATAATGCCCAGTGTTCAGAGGCCACATACCCTGAACTCGAAAAATTCAGAGGGCATAGTTGACTGGCCTACACAGGACACCCAATCATCTACAGCTTCCGCTCGGAACCTTGATGCACCATCCTCCTCCAGCTCAGCTTTGGTGCACCTCTCAAGTAACTACTCGCCCGCCCGCCGCCATCACCAACACTAGCAGCACAGCCGCTTCATTTGATCTGTCAGAGGATTTATTTACACATTAGTTGAAAGAAATGAGTGATGCGCAACCATTATTGCCAGAGGATGTAGATAACAGGGATATTTCTCAGTCAGGCAGCATTACACACATGGATGAACGGTGTGATGATGATGATGTTGTACCCGCTGCTGCTTCCTTTTCTGAGTTGTCTGATACAAGTGAAGCGGTTGATGATGATGTGTCCGTGGATGTCACGTGGGTGCTCGCTCGAAGAGAAGAAGAACAGGGGAAAGTTCAGATGGGGAGACAGAGAGAAGGAGGAAACGAGTTGGAAGCAGGGGTAGGTCGTCGCAAGGAGCTAGTGGCACAGTCAGACAGCATGTATCGGCACACGGGGTCAGCCAGACGGCACGCCAATCAACGCATGCTGTTGCCACCACCAGAATGCCGTCACTGCAAAGCTTAGTAGTGTGGCATTTTTTTTGTGTGTTTGCCTCTGATAACAGCGATGCCATTTGAAACCTGTGCCAAAAGAAACTGAGTCGTGGGAAGTCTAATACCCACCTAGGTACAACTGCTTTGCGAAGGCACATGATCTCACATCACAAACGCCTATGGGATCAACACGAGTACAAGCAGCACACAAACACAAATCCACCATCCTCCTCCTGGTCCAGCATCTTCAGCCACGTCAACCACTGCTGTCCTCCTTGCCCCCTCTCAACCACATGCCACTCTGCCTCTCACCTTCAGCAGTTCCTGCTCATCTGCCCACAGTCAGGTGTCTGTCAAGGAAATGTTTGAGCGTAAGAAGCCAATGTCACAGAGTCACCCCCTTGCCCAGCGTCTGACAGCTGGCTTGTCGGAACTCTTAGCCTGCCAGCTTTTACCATACAAGCTGGTCTGAGGCCTTCAAAAAAAGTCTGAGGCCTTCAAAAAATTTGTAGCTTTTGGGACACCGCAGTGGAAGGTACCCGACTGGAATTTTTTTTCATAAAAGGCAATCCCCAACCTGTACTCTATTGTGGAAAAGGAAGTCATGGCATGTCTGGCACACAGTGTTGGGGCAAGGGTCCATCTGACCACTGATACCTGGTCTGCATGGTCAGGGCAGGTATATCACGTACACTGCACATTGGGTAAACCTGCTGACGGCTGCCAAGCATGGAATGCGTGGCTCTGCAGCGGAGTTGGTGACGCCGCCACGACTTGCAGACAGGCCTGCTGCCACTTCCTCTACTCCTCCTACTCCATCCTCTTCGCTAACCTCCTCGGCTGAGTCCTCTTCTGCTGCTGCATCTTGCTCCACATTAACTGCACCCCCCAGCTCACCAAGGGCTATTCCACATCCCGGAGAGTCACACCGAACCAGCACTCCTGTCCGCCCTGAACACACAGGTGGATCAGTGGCTGACCCCGCACCAACTGGAGATCGGCAAAGTGGTGTGTGACAATGGAAGCAGTCTGTTGGCGGCATTGAATTTGGGCAATTTGACACATATGCCGTGCATGGCACATGTGTTGAATCTGATCGTACAACACTTTGTGTGTAAGTACCCAGGCTTACAGGACGTCTTCAAGCAGGCCAGGAAGGTGTGTGGCCATTTCAGTCGTTCCTACACTGCCATGGCGCACTTTTCCGATATTCAGCAGCGAAACAACATGCCAGTGAGGCGCTTGATTTGCTACAGCCCGACACGTTGGAATTCAACACTCCTAATGTTCGACAGCCTGCTCCAACAAGAAAAAGTCGTCAACGAGTATTTGTATGAACGGGTGCTAGGACAGCCTCTGCGGAGCTGGGTATTTTTTTGTCACGTTACTGGACGCTCATGCGCAATGCCTGTAGGCTCCTGCGTCCTTTTGAGGAGGTGACAAACCTAGTCAGTCGCACCGAAGGCACCATCAGCGACCTCATCCCATTTGTTTTCTTCCTGGAGCATGCCCTGCGAAGAGTGCTGGATCAGGCCGTAGATGAGCGTAAGGAGGAAGAGGAAGAGTTGTGGTCACCATCACCACCAGAAACAGCCTTATCATCATCGCTTGCTGGACCTGCAGCAATGCTGGAAGAGGAGTCTGAGGAAGAGGAGGCAGAGGGGGAATGTGGCTTTGAGGAGGAGGAAGACCAACCACAGCAGGCATCCTAGGGTGCTCGTTGTTACCTATCTGGGACCTGTGGTGTACTTGGCTGGGGGGAAGAACAGACCTTCAATTACATGAGTGAGGACAAGGAACTGGAGATGAGTAGCTTGGCATCCAACCTTGTGCAAATGGGGTCTTTCATGCTGTCATGCTTGTTGAGGAACCCTCGTATAAAAAGGCTGAAGGAGAATGACCTGTACTGGGTGGCCACGCTACTAGACCCCCGGTATAAGCAGAAAGTGGCTGAAAAGTTGGAAAGGATGCAGCAGTTCCAAAACAAGTTAAAAAGTATGCTTTACACAGCGTATAAGGGTGATGTCTGAGCACAACGGGAATCTAACAGGGGAAGAGTTGAAAGTAATCCTCCTCCTACCATGACCACTCTAGCAAGGACAAGACTCTTTACAGACGTGTTGTTGATGGAGGACACGCGAAGCTTCGCCACAGCCCTTCGGGGTCCACCTTCAGAGAACGACTCGACCGACAGGTAGCAGACTACCTCACCTTGACTGCAGATATCGACACTCTGAGGAGCGATGAACCCCTTGACTACTGGGTGTGCATGCTTGACCTGTGGCCTGAGCTATCCCAATTTGTGATAGAACTTCTGGCCTGCCCCACTTCAAGTGTCCTGTCAGAAAGGACCTTCAGCGCAGCAGGAGGTATTGACACTGACAAGAGAAGTCGCCTAGGTCAAAAAAGTCTAGATTACTTCACCTTTGTTAAGATGAATGAGGCGTGGATACTGAAGGGACTGACAGTGGGGGATACATTTGACTAAAAAAGGCCTGATGAGATGCCTTGGGCTAGAAATGGTCCCCACGCTGCTGTATTTAATCTCTGCTTACCGGATGACTTGCGTGACTTCTCCACCACCAACTAGGATTCAAGCCGCAATGTTTTAGTACACTTTCTGCCTGGAAAACATCAATCTTTCTGGCCGCTGCTATAGCAGCGGCTGCAACAGTACCTGATTTGTATGGCCTCTGGTGCTGTACTGTGGCTGCAAAAAGAAAACATAAAAAGGCACATACGTGTGTCAATTCCCCTTCGTGATCGTTACCTTGTTGTGGTGAAGGGGCTTGTGTATGACAATGAAGCGATCACCTCTATGAGTGTGTTGGCAATGTTGGCACACCCCAGATGATAAGGTTGTTGCTTCATTGTGAACAGACCAAAAGCGATCGGCTGGATAATTTTTCATAGAAAAAACAGTAATTTTCTTTGTGATCATCTAAGGTAATCATTAAAGCCTACTGGGCCAACATTGGGCCCACACTGCAGAATCATTGTTTTCTGGGTCTTTTAACTGTCACTGAACTACCTCAGCACGACCATAGACTTTGAAATACCGCCATCGCCTGCAATCTCCCAAAAGTGCGCACGAGCACATTCATCACTACACCAAGATTGATGCATGAGGAATAAAATTTATGTCATGAGTGTGTGAACTATTGACAACTCTTTGCGGTTGTCTCAAATCTATTTGATACACGTCCCCTGATAAGGGATGTAACAGGGATTAAACTGATAATAATATTACTACTTAACACACCACTCATATAGGGTGTCACAGTACATTGCGTGGTGCACACGCAGTGCCCCAAATTGGAAGTAAGAGGACCGACCAATCATCTTTTTCCATCTCCCGGTTCCTAAAATCTATTCACGTCCCCTGATATGGGACGTAACAGGGATTAAATTGATAGAAATAGTACTACTTAACACACCACTCATACAGGGTGTCACAGCACATTGCCCGGCGCACACGCAGTGCCCCAAATTGGAAGGAAGAGGACTAACCAACAATCTTTTTCCATCTCCCAGTTCCTAAAATCTATTCCATACACCGGCCCCTAATAGGGGAAAAACAGAGATTAAACTGGTAAGAACAGAATTTTTTTTAAAGGTGGCTTTGAGGAGGTGGATGACCAACCAGAGCAGGCATCCCAGGGGGCTTGTTGTTACCTTTCTTGGACCCTTGGTGTTGTACGTGGCTGGGTGGAGGAAGAGACCTTCAATGACGTCAGTGAGGACAAGGAACGGGACATGGCTAGCTTAGTATCCAACCTTGTGCAAATGGGGAGTTTGCAGTTGTGCAAATGGACTGTTTGCAGTTGTTAGCGGAGCGTTAAACGGGGAGTTTGGTCTGTCAGAGTTTGGTCTGTCACTGTGAAGCGGGCGTAACCCTTACACTACCTGATCGATACAACATCATACCTGATCGTATACACACTGGATGTTTTAAAGCACGTTATTCCAAACAATTTAGGAATGTTAGGTGATTTATGCCCTTTATGGA
The DNA here is from genome assembly GCA_033119425.1 of Bufotes viridis. Classification (NCBI taxonomy): domain Eukaryota; kingdom Metazoa; phylum Chordata; class Amphibia; order Anura; family Bufonidae; genus Bufotes; species Bufotes viridis. The sequence goes on along the minus strand of CM065592.1, from coordinate 146,978,793 downwards.
TTAAAACCCGACTCTGCGTCAACTACATAATTTTCCATGGGAGTTTTGCCATGGATCCCCATCCAGCATGCCACAGTCCAGGTGTTAGTCCCCTTGAAACAACTTTTCCATCACTATTGTGGCCAGAAAGAGTCCCTGTGGGTTTTAAAATCTGCCTGCCTATTGAAGTCTATTGCGGTTCACCCATTCGCGAACATTTGCAGAAGTTTGCGTTTGCCGTTGGTGAATGGAAAATGTTATGTTCGCGACATCTCTATTAGAGATCCCAGGTTTGAATCTTCGTAGGGAAATTATATTTTTTTCCTCAATTATTTTTTTTTCTCCCTCATTTAACCCATAATGAAAGACTATAGCCTTGCAATAAAACTGGTAGTATCCCAATGAAAATAAGCATATAATTTTATATCAGCATGGGTTTATGAGGGATCAGTCCTGTCGAACTAATTTAATCTGTTGTTAGATGTCATATATCTTGACTTCTCCAAGCATTTGATACAGTGCCACATAAAAGGTTAGTAAATAAAATTAGAATGCTTGGACAGGGGGAAAATGTGTGTGTATGGGTAGGTAACTGGCTTAGTGATGGAAAACAGAGGGTGGTTATTAATGATAAATACTCTAATTGGGTCACCATCACTAGTGGGGTACCTCAGGGGTCCATATCGGGCCCTATTCTATTCTGCAGAGTAAAATGTCAGTTATTGCAGACATTACTAAATTGTGTAAAGTAACTAACACAAAAGTGGACAGTATACTGCTACAGATGGATCTGGATATATTGAAGGTTTGGGCACTGAAAAATAGTGTTGAGCACGAATATTCAAATCGCAAATTTTAATCGCGAAAATTGCCACTTTGAGAATTCATGAATATTTTTAATATAGTGCTATATATTCGTATTCGCGAATAGTGTTGATCGCGAATATTCTAATCGCAAATTTATTTAAAATTTATTGTGAATTTATGCAAATATTGGCACTTAGCAACTTCCCTAGCAACCAATAGGAAAGTTGTCTACCCCTTAGTGTTAATCGCGAATATTCTAATCACGATTTTTTTTTTTGCAAATATATTACATTGCCAATTTTTGCAATCAAGTAAATAATGACTGGAGATCAGAAATTCCTGAATTTGCGAATTTATGGTAAATATTCGGCCAAAAAATCCCAAGATATTTCAATCTCGAATATTGCCTATGCCGCTCATCACTACATGTCACTACATCACTAAGTCACTACATGTCACTAGTAGAGTTGAGCGAACTTCTGTTTTTTTGTTCGGCTTTTAAAGTTCGGGTTCGGGTTATCCAAGCATCCCGTTATGGATTCCGCTACCACGGACCATAACAGCATTTGGAACACGGGGTGAAGGACCTGGGGTGACGTCACCATCATGTGATTAGTGCAGGGGGCGTGGCTCAGTACTGGATTGGATAAGAGGTCGTAGGCTACCACCTCCTATCTAATCCAGTACTGAGCCACGCATCCTGCACTGATCACATGACGGTGACATCACCCCAGGTCCCCCGTGTTGTCCAAGGTTTGGGTTTATTGAAGAATCCCCTTATGGTATGGCTCTAGTAGAGATAGTATTTAGTGTAGGTTCCTGTCCTAAAGAGATCGCCTTGTCGTTGGCAGACAGGCACAAATTATTTTGCAAAAAATGTATTTCCCAAGAATCTCACATTTATAATGTAGCATTAGTATTAGTACATTTTCTATAGTGAGTATGGCTCTATTGTTTTTACTTTATTTGTGTTTGCAGAGTGCTGTTGCATTGTGTTCGTTTTTACTTCTGTGCTTTCAGCCATAGTGACGTGCATGTGTGTATTGGAATGTGCTGACTAACCCCTATTTTTTCTTTGCAGTCTGCATTGGAGTTGTGGCTGATTCCATTGGTCATGCACCCCTAACTAACCTGTCTGTCCCATAGGCTGATTTTAATTAGTGCAAGTATGAAACTGTAACCTTCTCTCCCTGAATTTAATGGAGGCCAGTGTGGCACCAGTAGAGGTATAATACAGTGTGTGCTCAGCATGCATGTAGAACCTGATTCCCTTGAATTTAATAGAGGCTGGTATGGCCCCAGCGGAGGTAGTATTTAGTGGAGGTTCCGGTCCTAAAAAGATCGCTTTGTCGTTGTCGGACAGGCACAAATGATTTTGTCAAAAATCTCACATTTATAAAATAGCATTAGTACATTTTCTATACTGAGTATGGCACTATTGTATTTATTTCACTATTTGTGTTTGCAGAGTGCTGTTGCATTGTTTTTGGTTTTGTGCTTTTAGCCGTAGCAGCACACATTGGGATGTGCTGACTAACCCCTATTTTTTTCTTTGCAGTATTTATACCAAGAACTGTGACTTTGACAAGGGGACATCCACTACACCAACACACAAGGGAATTCTTTACTGTAACTGTAGTGAGACTAGGGAACTCTCTGCCGGAGGAGGTTGTGATGGTGATCGCCCTAAAAGAGTTCAAGACGGACTTTTCTGGAGATGCATTTCTGGAGTGTAATAATCAGGCTTGAATGAATCGTCTGAAGTCTTGATCAACTTTGTTTAAACAAACATTGGCTCCACGGAGCCGATTTATTTTAATGCTGTACATATAAAGCATTAAAATTGAAGTATGTGAACGAATAGAATTTGGGTCTATGATGCAAAGGTCAATTCGCTCAAGTCTAGTAATTATATTACAGTTTATAGATACTAGAAGTCTGGAGAAGAGTTGTTGATCTAGGGAGTTATTCTTATTGTCTGATTGGAGTCTAGAAGGAATTTTTCCTATAAAATGAGAAAAATTGGTTTCAACCTCATACGTTTTTTTTTTTTTATGCCTTCCTCTGGATATACTTTGCAGGACAACAGGTATTGATGGATAACTTATTTTTTTCAGCCTTATAATGTATTTTACTATGTCCTGGCATTCACCTGGTATTCACCCTTAAGCCTCTGTACAGCAATGCGGACTTTGCTGCAAGGAACCATCTAGGCTGCTACTTTCTGGGGTATCCTGGTGTAGTTGGCAGTTGACCTAGAGGGGTCAGAGACACTGGGGAAAAGTACACAAAATTTGGCGATACTCAAAGTCAGGAAACAGGCTTAGTGGCAGTGGCAGAAATAAGTGCACTAGTTGCTCAATGAATAATGTTCTTAATAACAATGTACACTGACTGCCAATGTAACAGTACCCCCTCCTCTTACACCACCTCCTGGGAATCAGGAATAGGGAATCTGTAAGTAAGCTGGAAATCATGGTTTGTAAGAAACTAGTTTTAGGTGCCAAATTTTAATAGGGTAACTTTTGCCAAATATTCCTTGAAGAAAGCCAGACTTTATCTTCCAGAGAAAAATGAGGAGGAACTGTGTATTTACGATCCTTCACTATCTTCATATGAGCAGACTGCAAACAGGAGGTCTTAGTCTTTTGCCAAATCAGAAAAAAAAATGCGGACAGTAGCATTGGCTGCAGGAACCTAAGAGGAGATGGGCACAAGAAGAGGAACTCTTACTTGTTGGCCATAGACAACAATGAATAGTGTCTTACGGGAGGATTAACTAACTAACATAATTATTGCAAAAGATCTCCACCCAGGGGCATAAGATAACCCAATCATCATCACACAAAGACATGAAATGATGGATGTGAATGATAGGCTGAGGAGAAATCCAGAACCATATCAAGCATATTACAAATGTCTTTCCAGAATTTTGAGGTAAATTGTGTCCCCTGGTCAAATACAATGTGATGGCCATGTGATGGCCATATCAGCATTTGTCCCATTTAAAAGTTTGCCTTCTTCACTGAGCAGAGGTTATTTTCTGCCCAGTGATTAAGATTATATTATTAGGAGAGGTTTTTGAGGGACAATTTCCCGACGTTTTGCTATGGTCACTGGGCAGAGCTGTCATTCTGCCCGGTGAGGGCCGTGCTTGCCTGAGGGCTGGCTCTGTTAAGCTTCAGTGTTTGAGTTGTTATTGTTTGAGTTTGAGTTTATGACTACGCTGTAAAATATGTTATGGTTATTTGGTTATTTATGAGTTCTTAAACAGGCCATGCCATTAGGTTACCTCCACTCTCATGTGTTATGTTTTTATATATATTAATGTATAAGTTTGGGGTGTTTGTTGTGCATGGTACATATATGCTGTATGATTGCCATGTGTGTGAGCTTGCCGAGCTACAAAGCTGCCAACAAGTTATGGCCATTATCAGACACAACCAACCTGGTTCCTTATTCCCTGCCACAGCTCTGCTTGTCACCCAAGCAAATGAGTTTCAGCACATCTTGTTGCCGCCTTCCCACTGCTGTGCTACACTGCTTCCAGCTACTGACTGATGGCTGACTGCTGCTGCAAGATGAGAATTCTGAGTTTGTAGTGGAGGAGGGGGTGGAGGCTGAGGAGGAGAAGGGGGGGGTTGCAGCTACTAATGTAGGTGGTGGTAGAAATCCTGATGGAAGTAGGGCCCACAATCCTTGGCATAGGTAGCACCTGTGTCATCCCAGGGTACGATTCACTACAGGCCTCCACAAGGTTCACCCAGTGTGCCACCACGGAAATATATCGTCCCTGGCCAAAAGCACTTGTCCATGTGTCCGTTATTAAGTGGAACTTCACAATAACTGCCTTGGTCAGGGCACCGGTGATGTTACGTGACATAATTGACCGTGTAATGCGGGGGCGGCACGCAGAGAAAAATAGTGTCGGCTGGGGACTGAGTAACAAAGGACGGCCGCCGCCATGAGGCTGAGGAAAGCCTCAGTCTCCACAGGCCTAAATGGCAACATTTCTATTGTGAAAAGTGCTCATTTAGTGCTATGGCCTTTGGGTGGGTGGCTGGGCATTTGCGCTTACATTTAAAGGCCTGGGGTAAGGAAGGACATCTGTATGCTGTGCTTGGACACAGAAGTGGGTGTGCTAGCTTATGGTGCTTGTGAAGACCCAGCTGCAGGGCGGGAGTTATCCAGGCCCGCGTCTAAGACACAGGATTGGCCAGCCCAGCACGTAACACAGGGGAGGAAGAGAAGGCAGTGGTGTGACCCACAGACACTGATTGTGGACCCAGGGGTTTGGGCCACCTGTTAGGGTGCTTTGATGCCATGTGGCGGATCACAACCCCTACTCATTTTGCCTCCAGTGAACTGTGTTCCCCCATTATTTTCCTGGGTTTGAGTTTTTATTGTTATTATGGTTTGAGTTAGAGTTAATGAATAGGATGTAAGATATGTTATGGTTATTTGTTTATTTTTGAGTTCTTATTTTGGTATAGCACAGTTACAGTTAGCAAATTGCAACTCTTTTATCGTCCCCACTTTCCTCAAAAAAGCGCCAGAGTGCGGAACACCTACCCCTTAACAAAGGAGATTTCCGCAAGGGGGAACAGTTGCAGGCCTATTTGGTGTGGCCTGCCTTCTCCGTTTTGCCGCCCCACAGCCTCTTCCAGCCTGTTGCGGTGCTATGGATTCATCCCCCTCTGTCCTGCTGTCCTCACTTGGCTTGTAACCTTTGCAGGTTGGGTCAGTGATGTCATCGTCCCCCATCTCCTCTTCCACTTCCTCACTCTGGTCATCCTCCTGACCTGTGTTGACCTAACAAGACCCTCACTCATTGAAAACTGTGTCTCATCCGCATCATCCACCTTGTGAAACACTAATTGCCATTCCCCACCATCATCTTTTTCTGACTGTGAATGCTGAAGAGTTTTTGGATCAGTGCACAAGATCTCCTCACGTCCCTCTTCAGGGAGGGTCATCTCACCTGCAGGCCCTCACGTACAATATTTTACAGGGTCAGCTCAGCATCAGGCCCTCACGTACAATATTTTACAGGGTCAGCTCATCAGCAGGCACTAGCCCATCATTTTTTCAATGGTTAGCTAAGCAGCAGGCAATTGCCCATAATTTTTTGCAATGCTCAGCAGCAGGCCCTCGCCCCTAATGTTTTGGAGGGTCACCAGCAGGCAATCAATGATATTTTTTCAAGAGTTTGTATGATGCCTTCCTTTATGTGTAACAACGGGTGTATTGCAGTGCCGGTTCCTTGTAATTTTTGGTAGCGCTTTCACTTAGTGCATAGGCTTTATGAGTGTAGGAGTCCCACTACCTGATCAATTGTATGACAATGTGAATGAGGCCCTCTTTTATGTGATATAAAGGCTGTTTTGGAGTGCCTCTTGCTTGTAGTTTTTAGCAGTACTTGCACTTTATATACAATTGAATATACAGGAAAGAATGTTTCCTAACAATTTTTCCTGTGAAATAGAATTTTTTTGGGGAGTTTTGTGCGTATTTTTGTCAGTCTGTAAAAGTGGCGTACAACTCGGACAACATGGTTCCCAGCAACAACCTGGGAGTCCAAGATGCATCCACACATCGTCCCCATGCTGTTCCCGATCCATTTCAGTGGTGTTTCTGTCACTTTCTGACCTTTTCCTATGGACCAGGCACCCTCCTATTGACTTCCATTATACTCGGGTGCTTGGCCGAGCACACGACCATAGCAATGTGTTCGGCCCGAACATCTGAACACCCAAATACTTTGGTGCTCGCTCATCACTGGTAGAAAGGACTAGCAAAATGCTGCAATACCAGAAGGTCTTTGTGAAAAAATTGCTTCAAAAATTTCCAGCTGGCAACGCTGGCAGCAGAGTACGTAGTTCCTTGAACAACCGAGGAGGGGAGACGAGGGGAACACACAGCAGTTTCAGCAGAGGCAGGGCAACACTCTCCAAGGCCTGGGACAGTTTCATGACACTCCACCAGCACTCTCACCCTGATGCGTGGCCTAAGATCACAAGGAGGGAAACATTTTGGAAGATGGTGAAGGAGTACGTAGCAGACAGTGTCTGCGTCCTCAATGATCCCTCTGGGCCTTACAACTATTGGGTGCCCAAGCTAAACACATTTCTCAAACTGGTACTCTATGCCCTGGAGGTGCTGGCTTGCCCTGCCGCCAGCATTTTGTCAGAGCAGGTATTTAGGGCTGCTGGTGGAATAATAACTATTGTTGATCAAGCACCAAAGTGCTTGTATGCTCGAATAGAACACTTCGCAATGCTTGGGTGCTCTACCGAGCACCCGAGCACAATAGAATTCAGTGGGAAAACCTGAGCATTAAACCAGGCACCCCCTGCTCTGAAGAGGGGAGGGTGTCGGGACTCTAGTTCAGCTTAGGAATCCCTGCTCTGACTCAATATTTAGCTATGTACATATATGGAGTCAGTGCTTGGGCACACCCGTGTGTATCTCTAATTTAGCCTCAGTGTGAGTGTGCGGCTTAGGAGTCCCTGCTCTGACTCTATATATAGCTATGTCCATATATGGAGTCAGTGCTTGTGGACACCCAGTTATTTAAATATATATTGTGGGGAGTCGCTCTGGTAGACAGCGGTGCGGGTGCAGTTTAGAGGCAAAACAAGGAGTCCAGATTGTGCATCAAACAGTGTTTTATTCACACTTGCACAACAGAAATGAAAACAGTCTCTTGGTGACAGTTCATACACAACAGAAATCATGTGGAAAAACCAAAAACAGGCCAACACACGGTCCAGTCACCTTGGGTGGTTTAGGTGCGGGTTCACACCTAGCAGTCGGCTCAGCCGCAGGCGATTCCACCTTCAGGTCGCAGGGCAACACCACCTTGCTGAGCTCCTTCCTCCAGGACAGAGAATTCCTCAGCCCTGTTTGCAGGCTCCAGGATAATCACACACCCAGACACAGCTGCTGGCTGCGTTATATACCCAGCCCCAAAACATGGACTGGACCGTGGGGAGCAGCCACCCACCCTACTCTTTAGCTGCTCCCAGTAAGAGCCGGCCCGGATCGGCTTTGCAGCCATGCTATTTAACAGAGCAGCACTAGCTGCTGCAGACCAAAAACCCCGGCTCTTACCTCACCGAGGCCAGCAACCTCGGTGACACGTACCTGCTATCAAAAACAACACCTTGCACCCTCTTACACACCCCCCCCCTTTGTTCAACCCTGAGGGGGTGAACACACGTGAGGCAGTGGACGCGGGACAGGGCATCTGCGTTGCCCTGCAAGCGGCCTGCCCTGTGTTCCACGAAGAATTTGAAATTCTGAAGAGATAGGAACCACCTGGTGACCCGAGCATTCCTCTCCTTGGCCTGACTCATCCATTTGAGGGGGAATGGTCGGTCACCAGACGGAACCTCCTCCCTAACAAGTAGTAGCGGAGAGATTCGAGTGCCCACTTGATAGCCAGGCACTCCTCTCCACTATACTATATCTGGACTCGGCGGGATTGAGCTTACGGCTCAGGAAGACAACGGGATGTTCTTCCCCGTTGACCTCCTGAGACAGTACCGCACCGAGGCCTACCTCCGAGGCGTCGGTCTGTACGACAAACTCCTTGTTGAAGTCGGGTGTCACCAAAACCGGGGACCCACACAGGGCCGACTTCAACGCGGCGAAAGCCTCCTCCGCCTTCTCACTCCAGCTAACCCTCCCAGACTTTCGCCCTTCAAGAGGTCTGTCAACGGCGCTGCTATTGTGGCAAAGTGGGGCACAAACCTCATGTAGTAACCTACAATCCCCAGGAACGACTTTACCTGCCTGGTGGTGACCGGTCGGGGCCAGTTACGAATGGCCTCTACCTTGGTTACCTGAGGTTTGATGACTCCCGCCCAATTACATATCCCAGATATTTTGTCTCCTCTAACCCTATGGAGCACTTCTTTGGGTTAGCGGTCAGTCCGGCTTTCCTCAGGGCATCCACTACCGCCTGCACCTTGGGTAAATGGCTTTCCCAGTCGGTGCTGTGGATGACTACATCATCTAAGTAGGCCGAGGCGCACCGACGATGTGGTCGCAGCACTATGTCCATTAACCTTTGGAAAGTGGCGGGGGCGCCATGCAGGCCAAAGGGTAACACCTTGTAGTGATACAGGCCCTGCGGGGTAACAAATGCGGTTTTTCCTTAGCCGACTCCGTTAAGGGTACCTGCCAGTACCCTTTAGTGAGGTCCAGCACAGAAAAATAACGGGCTTGTCCTAAACTTTCAACCAGCTCGTCTACTCGGGGCATGGGATACGCGTCAAACTTGGATACTTCATTTAACTTGCGAAAGTCGTTGCAGAACCGCAACGTCCCATCCGGCTTGGGTATTAGGACTATGGGACTGGCCCACTCACTTTTCGACTCCTCAATGACATCGAGCTTCAACATTAACTGTACTTCCTCCGCGATGGCCCGTCGCCGAGCCTCGGGTACCCGGTATGGTTTTAACCGGATCTTGGCCTGAGGCTCAGTGACGATGTCATGTTGGATGAGAGACGTGCGGCCAGGGAGGTCCGAGAACACATCCGTGTTCCGACTGATGAACTCCCTGACTTCCTGAACTTGTTTGGAAGACAGGCTGTCTGCAATTTTTACCGTGGTTACTGCTTCACAGGCCTCGAACTGTGGGGCTGGACCCTTTCACCTAGAAGCCCTGGCCGGGGCTGTGGTCGTCGGCCGTGTCCCTATCTTTCCACGGCTTAAGTAAATTCACGTGGTACACCTGCTCCGGCTTGCGCCGCCCTGGCTGGTGTACTTTGTAATTTACTTCCCTACCTTCTCGATCACCTCATAGGGGCCCTGCCACCTAGCTAGGAACTTGCTGTCAAGGGTGGGTACCAGAACCAAAACCCGATCTCCCCGGATGGAAGCCCCGCACTCGAGCCTGACGATTATACACCCTACTCTGGGCTTGTTGCGCTGCCTCCATATGCTCCCGGACCAGCGGCAACACCCTTTCTATCCGTTCCTGCATCTGGGTGACATACTCAATGACACTTTTGTGGGGGACAGGCTGTTGTTCCCATGCTTCCTTGGCGATATCCAACAGGCCCCGAGGGTGTCTGCTATAAAGCAGTTCGAAGGGCGAGAACCCAGTAGAGGCCTGGGGTACCTCTCGCACTGCGAACATGAGATAGGGCAGAAGCAGGTCCCAGTCCTTCCCATCTCTAGACACCACCCTTTTTAACATATTTTTTAGAGTTTGGTTAAACCTCTCAACAAGACCGTCTGTTTGCGGATGGTAAACGGACGTCCGTAACTGCTTTATACGCAACAATTTACACAGTTCCTTCATTACTTTGGACATAAAAGGGGTCCCTTGGTCTGTCAGAACCTCTTTTGGCAGGCCCACACGGGAAAACATCTCCATTAACTCTTTGGCAATGAGCCTAGCTGAGGTATGTCGCAGAGGCACCGCTCCGGATACCGAGTGGCATAGTCGAGAACTACCAGAATGTGTTGGTGGCCCCTGGCAGACTTTTGGTACAGGCCCACTAAATCCATAGCGATTCGCTCAAACGGTACTTCAATAATTGGCAGAGGTACCAGAGGACTACGGAAATGAGGCTGGGGGCTAGTTATCTGACAGGTTGGACAGGACTTACAATAATCTTCTACCTCCTTGAACACACCGGGCCAATAAAACCGCTGCAGTATGCGGTCCTGGGTTTTCTGCCACCCCAGGTGTCCCCCAAGAACATGTTGGTGGGCAAGCTCCATGACAAGCTTGCGATACGCTGTGGGCACCACCAACTGTTCAACAGGTTCACCTCGGACTTGGTTCACCCGATACAACATATCCTGTAGAACAATAAATCGTGGGAACATTAATTCAGCCCCTGGTTTCTGGGGTTTACCATCAATTTCCAGCACATTCTCCCAGGCCCTGGTTAGGGTTTGGTCCCGGTGTTGTGCGGTCCCAAAATTTTCCCCGGAGACATTGAGGTCTGCCAACTCAGGTCCCGGTGGCAAGTCCTCCGTGTCTCCCACCATTACACTCAGTGGGGTTGTTTCCCTCTACCGCCGGAGCAGTGGTCACCCCTACCGCCGGCCCTTCAGACTCGGGCTCCCAGGGTTCTGGCCTTCCAGCGGTATCAGGCCACTCTGCTAGGGTCACCCCTGTCTCGGGTCCCTCAGATACCTTTATTGCCGGCCACAGCGCCGGAAAACCGGGAAGTCCCTCCCAAGTATTAGTTCGTGTGGGAGTGTAGTAGCGACAGCCACCTCGTGGGTCCACCTACCAGCCGCTGTGGACAAAGTCACTAGTGCAGTGGGATAGTCTTTCAGGTCTCCGTGGATGCACAGGACCCCGACTTTACGGCCAGTATACCCGCAGGCCGTACCAGGGCAGCCCTTACCAGGGAGACTAAACTCCCGGAGTCCAGCAGAGCCACCGCCAGCGAATCTCCCACCTCTACCTGACACAGGTGGTTATGGTCTTGTACCTCACGGGTGCCAGTTGCGCACAGCTTCCGTGCATACAAGGAGTGGCGACCCCGTAGTTCACCTCCATCAGCTCATCCCGACGCGGACAGTCGGCCCTGATGTGGCCTGGCTCCTGACACCTCCAGCATACCACGGGAGGCGGGCTCGCAGGGGGTATATTCCGTGCAGGCCGCTCTGTCGCCGGACGTTGGAACTGGGGCAGAGGCCTCCGGGGTTTAACTGACCCCTTCCCAGCAAGACTCCCTGCAGGTTTCTGGTGGCCTCGCACCGCTCCACCAGGTCGACCATCTCCAGGGCATTGGTGGGCGATACCTGGCCGATCCAGTGCTGGAGAGGGTAAGGCAAAGCCCTCCAGAAGACATCGGCTAACAGACGGTCGAGCATAGCAGTGGGAGTCAGTATGTCTGGCTGCAGCCATTTTTGCAACCGTTGTAGCAAGTCATAGTATTGTGGCCGGGCGGGTTCAGCCGGGTTAAACTCCCACTGATGCACCCGCTGGGCCCGGACCAAAACATTCACCCCCAGTCTTGCCAGGATCTCACCTTTCACAGTCGGGTAGTCAGCTGCTTGGTCACCTGGGAGGTCAAAAATACTTGCTGGGGTCCAGACGCCAGGAACGGAGCGATGACCTCTGCCCACTGTTCTCGGGGTAATTTCTCCCTCACGGCCACCTTCTCGAACACCGCCAGATAGGTCTCAACATCATCCGAGGGGGTCATCTTAGGGATCGCGGTACGGACAGCTTTCCGGGCATCGTGGACGCGGTGGGACGCTCCTGCCGCTTGCAACGCCATCACGTGCTGTAGCAGTAGCTGGTTGGTCTCCCGCTGCTGCACGTTAGCCTCTATGAGGGCTTTCACAGCCGCCTCCATTTTGTCGGGGATCACAGGCTGCAACTTTGCCGGCTTAATATAGGACATTCACTTTTGCCCAGCAAAAACAAAGTTCGGCGTTCACGCCAGCCTCACTGCGCATGCCCGCATCCGACACCAAATGTGGGAGTCGCTCTGGTAGACAGCGGTGCGGGTGCAGTTTAGAGGCAAAACAAGGAGTCCAGATTGTGCATCAAACAGTGTTTTATTCACACTTGCACACCAGAAATGAAAACAGTCTCTTGGTGACAGTTCATACACAACAGAAATCATGTGGAAAAACCAAAAACAGGCCAACACACGGTCCAGTCACCTTGGGTGGTTTAGGTGCGGGTTCACACCTAACAGTCGGCTCAGCCGCAGGCGATTCCACCTTCAGGTCGCAGGGCAACACCACCTTGCTGAGCTCCTTCCTCCAGGACAGAGAATTCCTCAGCCCTGTTTGCAGGCTCCAGGATAATCACACACCCAGACACAGCTGCTGGCTGCGTTATATACCCAGCCCCAAAACATGGACTGGACCGTGGGGAGCAGCCACCCACCCTACTCTTTAGCTGCTCCCAGTAAGAGCCGGCCCGGATCGGCTTTGCAGCCATGCTATTTAACAGAGCAGCACTAGCTGCTGCAGACCAAAAAACCCCGGCTCTTACCTCACCGAGGCCAGCAACCTCGGTGACACGTACCTGCTATCAAAAACAACACCTTGCACCCTCTTACAATATATATATATATATATAGAAGAAAAATGGCGACACTTGCTCTCCGGTGAGAGATTGGGTGCACGTTCTTAAGGGAATAGGTTTCTTACCCCAATAATAGTCCAGAAAATGAACAGCACTCCGGTAAAAAGTGAAAACTCCTTTATTCACCCGTACGGTGCAACGTTTCGGCTCAGTGCTAGAACCTGTATCATCTCGGTGTTGTGTACATCCAGGTGCGCCTTCTCAGAGGAGTGCCAATCAGGTGGCGCGCAAGCTGCTGAGTACGTCATGCGTCAGAAGTAATGTCTGGCGCATGCGCATTCCTCGGCTGCCGCTCTGTTCATCATCCTCGGTATGCGAGATGCTGTGCGCGTGCCCAGTGAGGTTCAGGCACATACGCGCCATTTCAATAAAGGTAAGATGCCCATTCTCTGTATGTCAAAGTTGTTGCTACCATTGACCAACCTTGTTATCGAGTGTGTTGCCGCCGACAGGCAGGTACAATCCCCATCACAGGGCCGTAACCCTACCACTCAGGTTACATTCCCGAGGGCCACCAAAAATCACATGGCTACCCAGGGGGGCAATCCTGAGCGTCATGCGGACTTAATTCCACCCGGGAGCGATTTCCTCCGGCCGGTAAGCAGACAGAGAGCAGATAGATTATATTGCCTGAGAAATGAACCCTATAAAATAACCTAACATATGCCTTCTGGCACCCCTCGAGTGGGGCAGTGTGTACAATAAAAACACCACAAAAAAACATTATTCTAGAAGCGCCTTGTTCCCGACTGGTGTGCTGCATCAAACTTGACCCCATTCTCCATCCCGTATGTCCAAATATTGTGCAGATGTTGTGCAAAATGATCTAAGAAAAAAGAGAGAGAAAAAATCATCATCAATCAAATGGTATTATAATTCTCCGTGTCTATAAACGTGAGATCGAGCTGCAAGTGGCGGGTCAGAGGAGGCAAACCACACTTCATATAATATCCCCAAAATTATATTCGACATTCAAACCATTGGGCCTGAGACTGCCCAATCTATGTATCCACTGTAGCAACCTGTGTTTCAGTAACCTGAGTCTATTACCACCCCGTCTGAGTAAGGGTATATGGTCAAGGATCCAACATTTGAGATCATTCTCCTTGTGCTCGGCTTCAACTAAATGTTTAGATACCGGCAAGTCCAGGCATTTTTTTCTCATGCTGTACCGGTTATTGTTGAGGCGGGTTTTCAGCTCAGTGGATGTATCACCCACATATATTAAATTACATGGGCAAGACAACACATATATGACAAAACTAGAGTCACAAGTTAGATGGAACATGATATTATACGTCATGCCTGTGGATGGATGGATGAACTTCTTGCCGTTTGGATATATCTGCAATTGACACAGCCCAGGCAGGGAAAACAGCCCAGCCCAGGCTGTGTCAAGGAGGTCTTTCTAATGCCCCCCCCTGGAGCCAATGTCAGCCTTCACCAGCTGATCTCGCTCCAGGAACCAGGAACCGCATGACGTACTCAGCAGCTTGCGCGCCACCTGATTGGCACTCCTCTGAGCAGGCGCACTTGGATGTACACGACGCTGAGATGACTGGTATGCCTCACCTGACTGTGTGATTGCACTTTCTGTCTTTGGCTCCTCCCCCTGTTTTTTCTCACCTGACATGGCCATTATTGGATAGGATTGCAATTACTGTGAACCGAGAGGTTTTTAACCACCTCAGCACCCCTAGCTTAAACACCCTTAATGACCAGGCCACTTTTTACAATTCTGCACTACACTAATTTCACCGTTTATTGCTCCGTCATGCAACTTACCACCCAAATGAATTTTACCTCCTTTTCTTCTCACTAATAGAGCTTTCACTTTCTGTTGTATTTTTTTTTTTAAAAAAACTACATTTCAATATAAATTTTTCACAAAATTTATTGTAGTACATGTCTTTGATAAAAAAAAAATCCAATAAGTGTATATTTATTGGTTTGGGTAAAAGTTATAGCGTTTACAAACTATGGTGCAAAAAAGTGAATTTCCGTATTTTGAAGCAGCTCTGACTTTCTGAGCACCTGTCATGTTTCTTCAGGTGCTAGAATGTCAGGATAGTATAAATACCCCCCAAATGACACCATTTTAGAAAGAAGACACCCCAAAGTATTCACGGAGGGGCATGGTGAGTTCATGTATCATTTCATTTTTTTCCACAAGTTAGCGGAAAATGACACTTTCTGAGGAAAAAAAATAATAATAAAGTTTCCATTTCTGCTAACTTCTGGCAAAAAAAATAAAAAATCTCCCACGGACTCACTATGCCCCTGAGTGAATACCTTGGGGTGTCTACTTTCGGAAATGGGGTCATTTGTGGGGTGTGTTTACTGTTCTGGCATTTTGGGCGGGGCTAAATAGTGAGCCGCCATGTAAAACCTAAAGATACTCGTTGGAATTTGGGCCCCTTTGCGCACCCAGGCTTCAAAAAAGTGTCACTCATGTGGTATCGCCGTACTCAGGAGAAGTAGGGCAATGTGTTTTGGGGTGTATTTTTACATATACCCAGGTTGGGTGAGAGAAATATCTCTGTAAACTGACATCTTTGAATAAAAAATATAAAAAGTTGTCATTTGCAGAGATATTTCTCACACCCAGCAGTGGTATATGTAAAAATACACACTAAAACACATTGCCCTACTTCTCCTGAGTACGGTGATACCACATGTGTGACACTTTTTTGCAGCATGGGTGCGCAAAGCAGTCCAAATTCCAATGAGTACCTTTAGGATTTCACAGGGCATTTTTGCGCATTTAGATTTCAGACTTCTTCTCACGCTTTAGAGACTTCTAAAATGCCAGGGCAGTATAAATTCCCCACAAGTGACCCCATTTTAGAAAGAAGACACCCCAAGGTATTCCGTGAGGGGTATGATGAGTTCATGTAAAATTTTATTTTTTGTCACAAGTTAGTGAAATATGAGACTTTGTAAAAAAAAAAAAACAACAAAAAAAATATCAATTTCTGCTAACTTGTGCCCAAAAAAAAAAAATTCTGTGAACTCGACATGCCCCTCACGGAATACCTTGGGGTATCTTCTTTCCAAAATGGGGTCACTTGTGGGGTATTTATACTGCCCTGGCATTTTAGGGAACCTAAAGCGTGAGAATCCAAATGCGTAAAAATGCCCTGTGAAATCCTAAAGGTACTCATTGGAATTTGGGCTCCTTTGCGCATCTTGGCTGTAAAAAAGTGTCACACATGTGGTATTGCCGTACTCAGGAGAAGTAGGGCAATCTGTTTTGGGGTGTATTTTTATATATACCCATACTGTGTGTGAGAAATATCTCTGTAAATGACAACTTTTTAAAAACATTTATGCTAAGTTGTCAATTTACAGAGATATTTCTCTTACCCAGCATGGGTATATGTAAAAATACACCCCAAAACACATTGCCCTACTTCTCCTGAGTACGGTGATACCAGATGTGTGACACTTTTTTGCAGCCAAGATGCGCAACGGGGCCCAAATTCCAATGAGTACCTTTTAGGAGGGCATTTTTACGCATTTTTCTTCTCACGCTTTAGGGCCCCTAAAATGCCAGGGCAGTATAAATACCCCACATGTGACCCCATTTTGGAAAGAAGACACCCCAAGGTATTCCGTGAGGGGCATGGCGAGTTCATAGAAGATTTCTTTTTGGCACAAGTTAGCGGAAATAGATTTTTTATTGTTTTTTCTCACAAAGTCTCACTTTCCGCTAACTTTTGACAAAAAGTTCAATTTTTCATGGACTCACTATGCCCCTTAGCGTATACGTTGGGGTGTCTTCTTTCCAAACTGGGGTCATTTGTGGGGTGTTTGTACTGTTCTAGCATTTTGGGTGGGGCTTAATTGTGAGCAGCCATGTAAAACCTAAAGGTACTCGTTGGAATTTGTGCCTCTTTGCGCACCCAGGCTGCAAAAAAGTGTCACTCATGTGGTATTGCCGTACTCAGGAAAAGTAGGGCAATGTGTTTTGGGGTGTATTTTTACATATACCCATGTTGGGTGAGAGAAATATCTCTGTAAATTGACAACTTTGTATAAAAAAATTTAAAAAGTTGTCGTTTACAGCGATATTTCTCACACAAAGTATGGGTATATATAAAAATACACCCCAAAACTCATTGTCGTACTTCTGCTGAGTACGGCGATACCACATGTGTGACACTTTTTTGCAGCCAAGAGGCACAAAGGGGCCCAAATTCCAATGAGTACCTTTAGGATTTCACAGGGCATTTTTACGCATTTGGATTCTCACGCTTTAGGACCCCTAAAATGCCAGGGCAGTATAAATTCCCCACATGTGACCCCATTTTGGAAAGAAGACACCCCAAGGTATTCCGTGATGGGCATGTCGAGTTCACAGAAAAAAAAAAATTGGCACAAGTTAGCGGAAATTGGTATTTTTTTTTTTTTACAAAGTCTCATAATCAACTAACTTGTGACAAAAAATAAAATTTTGCATGAACTCACCATACCCCTCACGAAATACCTTGGGGTGTCTTCTTTCTAAAATGGGGTCACATGTGAGGTGTTTCTACTGCCCTGGCATTTGAGGGTCTCCGCAATCATTACACGTATGGCCAGCATTAGGAGTTTCTGCTATTCTCCTTATATTGAGCATACGG